>PVJO010011547.1:0-59218 GCA_004026905.1 Hystrix cristata | reverse complement strand
TGGACTGTATAAAGGTGGGATCCTCACCATCAGGTCAGAGATGGGTCTACAGAGAGAAAAGCCATAAGTATTGTACCATGGTCACCAGTTTTAAAGTACTTCCAAGGTGATTCCTATTATCAGTAAAGTTTGGATAACATGGATATATAAGATTAGTTACCTTCCTCTCCCTAAGGCAAAATACCTGGTTCTCTCATCTTAAAGAGGAGTTGTTTATTTGGCTCAAGGTTTTAGAGGGGTCAGTCCATGGCCTACTGGGTCTAAAGCAGAAATGGCAGAGCAGCATGACAGAAGAAAGCTGTGCAACCCATGGCAGCCAGAAAACAGAAAGAGCAAGAAGAGCCAAAGAGAGAGCAGAGGAATGGGGCAGGTGGAAAGGGGAGAGAGGAGAAGAGAAGAGAGGAGAGAGAAGAGGAAAGGAGATGAGAGCAGATGAGAAGAGATGAGAGGAGAGAACTCCAAAGTTATTCCCTCAGTGATCTATCTCCTCCAACCAGACCCCACTTTCTCTGACCAAGCCTACCTCCTAATGGCACATTCGGCTATGAATTTATCAATAGATCAGTAAGTACACATCCCCATGAGCCAATCACTTTTTGAAAGCCTCATCTCTGAATACATGAGACATTTGGGGGCTGTTTTAGATCTAAACCTTAACAAGTATAGACTTTCATATCTTTCAAAATATTTTTTGGTTACTGTATATACATAAGATCCTATGTTAGGCCTGATATCTGGGGAAATTTTTACTAATTTAATTCAATAAATATTTATTAAACATCATTTTAGCTTGGAAGATTAATAAGGAATGAGCAAGACAATTCTATTTCTTAAAACGTGATCCATGTACCATCTGTATTGCATTCATCTTTTGTTTTGATTTAATGCAGATTCATGAATTTCACCCTAGAGTCCCTGAATCAGTCTTTCTATGCATGGGGCTTCAAAATCTGAACATTCAACAATCTCCTGGGAGAGACTTGTTGGTACAGAAAAAGCTGAGAGACATTCTTTTAAGACTTTTTGGTTAAATAATCTTTAGAAAAATGCTGTGGAAAAACAAGGAAGTGATATCTTTTATGTAAGCAAGACGAAGAAACAGTCTCAAAAGAGGAAACATTTGTGTGAGATCTTGAAGAATGGACGGAGTTTTATTATTAGAAAAGGGCAAAAGGAAGTCCAGGAAGGGGGAGGCATGTGTACAGGCAAGAAAGTGTAATCCAGGAAGAGAAATTGGCTTTCTGTAAGTAAGGATTTGAGGGGAAAGTGATAGGGAGAAGAGAGGATTAGAGAAATGAAAGAAAGGAGAACGAAAGAGAGTTATGTGTCAGAATTCCAGGGGATGAAGGTTACTTAGTATTCCTTATCTCTGTCTCCTCCAGATCCCCGACACACTTGTGTTTTTCTTCTCATTGACCTGAATTTCACTTCCAGACTTTTTTTTTTTTTGCCTACATATTTTTTTTATTTTTTTATTTTTTAACCAAGAACATGTATTGGTACATTGTCCATATATTGATCACATTTAACATGTTTGTTTTGTACCTGTACATGGTGTCTCTTGGTTCTCCCCCGCACCCTACCCTCCCTTCTGTTCCCTCCATCCCTATTTACAGCAGGTTTATTTACAATTCTCCATGATTTCCCTTTCCCCTTTCTTTCCGTTTTTTCCCTTCCTGCTTTTCCCCCCTTCCCTCTTTCTGGTACTCCTCTCCTTTGTATATTATCTTCCTTTTATATGGTATCCGTTACACTACTTTGTCCTTATTTACAATTATGGTTTCTCATATCAGAGAAACAATTTGATGTGTGCTCATGAGTGTCTGATTTATTTCGCTTAGTAGTATATTCTCAAGGAACATCCATTTACATACAAATGACTCTAGTTTATCCTTCTTCATGGCAGTGTAGTACTCCATTGTGTAGAAAAGCCACATCTTCTTTAGCCATTCATTGGTTGTTGGGCATTTGGGTTGTTTCCAAGACCTAGCTATTACAAACTGCACTGCTATAAACATGGTTGTGCGTATATCTCTGTGGTATGATGATTTTAACTCTTCTGGAAAGATCCCCAGTAGGGGAATAGCTGGATCAAATGGAACCTCTAGTTCTAGTTGTTTGAGGAATCTCCATATTGATTTCCACAGTGTTTGGACCAGTCTGCATTCCCACCAACAGTGGAGGAGTGTTCCTTTCTCCCCACAGCCCCTCCAGCATTTGTTGATGGTTGATTTTTTCATAGATGCGATTCTTTCTGGAGTGAGATGGTATCTTAATGTTGTTTTGATTTGCATCTCGCGAATGACTAGTGATGTTGAACACTTTTTCATATATTTATTTGCCATTTTTATTTCTTCATCTGAGAAATGTTTATTCATTTCAGTTGCCCATTTTTGGATTGGGTCTTTAAATTTGGGAGGTTTAATTTTTTCGAGTTCTTTATATATTCTAGATGTCAAAGATCTAAACATTAAAACAGAAACACTGAATTTACTGGAGAATAGGATAGGAAGAACCCTTGAAGACACAGGGGTTGGGAAAAATTTTATGGACAGAACCCAGACCACATGGGAAACAATACAAAGAATCAGTGCTTGGGACCACATGCTATTAAAAGGCTTTTGCACAGCAAAAGAAATCACCAATAGAGTAGGACAAAAAACCACAGAATGGGAAAAAATTTTTACTAGCTATCCATCACTTTCAGTCTTTTAACAGTGATCCACAGTCTTATTTTTTCTAAATTATTCCTTTTATAGGTAGTATACCCAGAATGTCAACAGAGGTTAAGAAAGGAAATTTGAAAAATCTGATTTTCCATAAAAGCAATGAAACCCCTTGAAAAAACTGGCAATATTTACTTTTTCAGAATTCTGTACATCAATCCAAATCTTTCTCTTTTCTTTCCCAAGAAAAGTAGCTGAATCTGAATAAGAACAGTAAACTTTGTTCTGTTTTAACTTGCCCCATTCCCAGTCTCTTCCCCAGCTCTGAAATTGTGGTGAAAACCCCCAGTAGCTGGGCAGCCAATGGCTTGAACATGGTCGAAAGAACCATTGTCAGTATTTGACTGGTCTATACGTTTCCCGAATTACCCACTCATGGGGATTTTTGAAATACTAGTTATCAAAATTAAATAATTAGAAATTATGTTTTTATTAACACATTAAATAACAAGATGTAGCAGAAAATCTAATAAGTACTCTAATTTTGACGTGGTAATATATATAATATGTCTAGACATCTGTAGTTACTAATAGACTATGAAAATCTTCAATGAAAATCTATGAAATATCTTCAATTTCTATTCTGATGATTTCCGTTGTTAAGAAAAGTCACAGGTACTGTTAATTTTATGATAGTTTGTGGACTACATTCAGAGTGGAGGCACATGTTAAACAATGAGTCGGCCATTTATGTGAATAAAGATGTAATTTTCTCCCCATCAAAGTTCATACACCATTAAATCCTTGAAGGGTGAATTGCTTCAGATTAAAGTCCATATGTAGGCTGGGGAGTTAGCTCAGGGATTTGAGTGCTTGCCTAGCCAGCGAAAGGCCCTGAGTTTGATCCCTGGCACCAAAAACAAAACAACAACAAAAGTACTCATGCAGAGTCCTTTTCCTCTTCAATATGGATCCATGGCCAAAAATCAGAAATTTCACAAAGTCCTGATAATCATTTCAGTTCTAACTATGCTGTTGGGCAAATTAAATAGGACATGTTTGTTTAAAAGCAGTGGGTGTTAACACAGGTATTAGATACACAGTGAGTAATCAAATATATCTGAGTGTGTATGTTGGGGTGGGGGGTGTTTAGTGCCTTAGAGAAATTTTCTTTTCTTCTTTTTAAAATGGAAATGTCTAAAGTAAGGGGATCCATCCCATCACTCGGGAGGCTGAGGCAGGAGAATTGACACAAGTTTGAGGCCAGCCTCAGCTACATAGTGAGTTCAAGGCCAGCCCAATCTACATAACAAGATCTTGTCTCAAAACAAAACAAACAAAACAAAAAAATAAACAAAGTATGGGGAACCATGTCACCCAGTGATTTGGTCACAGGCCTTTCTTCTGTAGTTCCTTGAGAGTCATGCAGGCCGGGAGGCTTTCCGATTAGTTTCTGATGGAATCTGTGGTAGTTAATTGATTGTCAGTGTGAGGAGGGAATGCCCAGCTGAATTGAGTCAGTCTGGAGGACTGTGGTTGGAACAGTATAAAAGGTCAATGGGAGGGGAGGATCTCATGCTGATTTTCCTTGGGAGAGCTGCACTGTGGCTGACTTTCCTCGGAGGAGCTTCAGTTTCCCTCTTCAGAGGAGCTCTGGTCAGCTTCCAGCACTGGCTTTTCGGCCTGCCAGCGCAGACTTTCAAGCCTGCAGCGCCGGCCTTGGGCTTTCTGGCGCAAACCCTTCAGTCTTCCGCCACAGACTCCTCAGCTTCCTGATACAGATTCGTGTGGGACCCTGCTGTGGGCTCCAGGACATCAGCTGGATTCTCCAGATCTGTAGCACGCAGATGGATCTCTCGCACGCCTCTACATTTGACTCTGTGGGCAGGTATTGTAAGCTAATCTTGTAAATTTCTGTGTCCTGCATTAAATCTGAGCCAGAGCAAGTGCAGTCTTCTGAGGAGCCTGCCCCATCCCTGCAAGCTCTCATAAGCACTGACTAATATGGGATCCAAGTGAGAATTATGGCGATGAAATCCGTGCCGCAGGATTTCATTTAACTCAGCTCATTCAATGTGAACAGTTTTTCCTATAAGGGTGTTAGTCGAATATAATTAGTCCCTCGGTTGGAGATAATTTGTAGTTTCTTGGCTCTGAACCTGTCAAAGGTGCCGGTAACAGTTGGGGCAAAAATGAAGTTGACCAAGAAGCGTAAAAAAGAGAAGCTGAAGAATAAGATGTGCATGAGTCACTGCAAAGTTCCAAGCTATTCCTGGGACTCTAGGAAGGTCATGCATATGTGCATGCCCAAGACCTAAGAAGGCTTTAGGCTTTTGCCTCTGATTAACCTTGAGTTTTATGCAAGCAGCAAGTGAAAGTTAAATCAAAGTTGTACATGACTTGCCTGAAAGTCAGAGATAGTCGAAGTGTGCACACAGGTTCTCTTATTAGGGTATAGGAGACTTATTGCCTTGTGAAATTTAAGGAACTCTCCTCCATTCATTAACTGACCATTAAGTTAACTGAGTAAATACTTCAGTACCCAAACAAGACAAAGAATAGAGATTTTTTTGAATTAGTTAAGGAAAGCCACTAGGCAAACACAACAATGTCAACAATAATAATCAATAATAACACATTTTGGGGAGAGAATATTTCTAGAGGTTTTACATTGTATAAGCTAAAATACCATTATAATAAAAATTGTATGGCATGTTATTAAAAACAAAATGTGGTCCATGCAGGGGGAAAAATGGATTAAAACTGTCCTTGAGGAAGACTAGATGTCCAAGAACTAAGAAAATCCCGTTTAGGAATTAAAGTATGAGAATTATATCAAATAGAAAATTTCAATAAAGAGATATTAGAAAGAACCAAATAGAAATTATACAATTGAAGTACAATAGTATAAATGAAATTTTACTTGAAGTGTTCCATACCATATTTGAGCTGGGAAAGGAATCAGTGAATTTGAAGCTAAGTCGATCGAGATCTTACAATCTGCAGGCTAAAAAGAGAAAAGAGTGATGAGAACTGAAGCGAGTCACTGAGATCTGGAGAACACCATCAAATATGTCAATAAACTCAGAGTGGAAATTCCAGAAAAAGTGGAAGAAACAGGACAGACTATTCCTTTAGCCACATAGTGTTTTTTCAGAAACGTAAATGAGGAGAACCTCAAAAGGTTGCAAAAGAGAAACAACTTGCTGTGCACTAAGGATTCTGAACAAGATTAATAGATAAGCTCTCATCAGAAACTCCAGAAGTCAGGGGCAGGAGAATGACATAAAGATACGAGTGAAAAAAATGTCAGTAAGAATTCTATATTAAGAAAAACTATATGTTAAAGGAGAAATCAAGACATTTCTAGACAAATAAAAACCAAATTTCTCTTTAGCAGACCTACTTTAGGAGAAATGCTAATGGGATCCTTTCTAAAATGAGATGACATAAGACAATAATTTAAATCCAGATGAAATAGAGTACAGAGAAAGGTAATTCCAAATGTAAATATATATAAAAAAGAAATATTGGTTATAAAGGACAACAAGATAGAGCAAAAATTAATAAACACTTTCTTCCATAAAGAATGTGTTTTTTAATTCCCTCTCCCCATTCCTTCCCCCCTCTTTTGTGATATATGGTTATACAAATCACATCTTTATACATTACATGCCTGTGAATGCTGATTTAGCATGTTAAAACAAAAGCACAATAGACCAGAAATTGTGGAATACAACTAAAGAGGTGAGTAGAGGAACAGGTATAACTATAAATGTCTACTTATAAATGAAGATCCCAATTCAGTAGCCTAACCTACCACCTTAAGAAACTAGAAGGAGTGAACTAAACTCAAAAAAGAAGCAAAATAATAAATATTAGAGAGGAAATACATGAAATAAAAAAGCAATAAAAATCAATAAAACCAAAAATTCGATTCTTTAAAGAAAAGTAACAAAATTGATAAAACTTTGTGTAGACTGACCAAGAGAAAAAGAAATACTACTCAAACAGGGATACTCCAAACTTACAATTTGTAGACCAATAAATTGCTTAGGGAAATTGGCAAATTCCTAAAACACAAACTACTGAGACTGATGCAAGAGAAAGTCTGAAAAGGCCGATATTAATTAAAAAGAGTGAATCAGTAATCAAAACCCTTCTTACAAAGAAATTCAAGAGTCTAGATGTCTTTGCTAGTGAATTCCACCAGATGTTTGAAGAAAATTAACATCAAACTTTCACAAAGTGTTCCAAGAAACAGACGAAGAAAGAACATTTCCCAACTCATTTTATGAGGCCACCATTACTGTGATATCAAAACCTGACAAACAAGAGAAAACTATAGACCAATATCCCTTCAAAAGTACTCAACAGAATACCAGGAAATCAAATTCTGTAATACGGAGAAAGGATTATGCGCCATGACCACAGGAAATTGATCCTAGGAATGCAGAATTAGTCTAATATAACAAAATCAATTAATGAAAGACACCATATTATTCTTTTTTTTTTTTTTTTTACCAAGACCATGTATTGGTACATTGTATACATAATGATCACATCCATCATGGTTATTTTGTACCTGTACGTGATGTATCTTTGTTCTCCACTCTTCCCCACCCCTCCCTTCCACTCCTGCACCCTTCCCTATTTACAGCAGATTTATTTACATTTTTCCATTTTTTCCCTTCCCCCTTTCTTTCCTTTTTCGCTTTCTTCTTTTCCCCCTTCTCCCTATCTAGTTCTTCTCTCTTTTGAATACTATCTTTCTTTTACATAATATCTATTATACCTCATTGTCCGTATTTACACTTATGGTTTCTCATATCAGAGAAACAATTCAATGTGTACTCATGAGTGTCTGATTTATTTCACTTAAGCGTATGTTCTCAAGGTGCATCCGTTTACCTACAAATGTCTCTAGTTTACCCTTTTTATGGCAGAGTAGTACTCCATTGTGTAGAAAAACCACATTTTCTTTAGCCATTCCTTAGTTGTTGGGCATTTGGGTGGTTTCCAAGACTTAGCTATTACAAATTGTGTTGCTATGAACATGATTGTGCGTATATCACTATGGTATGATATTTTCAATTCTTCTGGGAAGGGACCAACCTACATTCCCAGCAACGGTGGAGGAGAGTACCTTTTTCCACGCAGTCCCAGCCAGGACTTTTTGTTGGTTGATTTCTTGATAATAGCTGTTCTTTCTGGAGTGAGATGGAATCTTAGTGTTTTTGTTTGTTTCAGGGTTTTTTTGTTTGTTTGTTTTTTTGGTGCTGGGGATTGAACTCGGGCCCTTGTGCTTGCAAGGCAAGCACTTTAACCACTGAGCTAAATCCCCAGCCCCCTTAGTGTTTTGATTTGCATCTCTCAAATGACTAGTGATGTTGCACACTTTTTCATGTATTTATTTGCCATTTTTATTTCTTCGTCTGAGAAATGTTTATTCATTTCAGATGCCCATTTTTGGATTGGGTCTTTGAATTTGGGGGGTTTGATTTTTTTTGAGTTCTTTATATATTCTAGATGTTAGACCTTTGTCTGAGGGACACCTGGCAAAAATTTGTTCCCAGTCTGTGGATTTTCACCCCACTCTATTGGTGATTTATTTTGCTGTGCAAAAGCCTTTTAATAGGATGTGGTCCCGAGCACTGATTCTTTGTATTATTTCCCATGCAGTCTGGGTTCTGTTCATAAATTTTTTTCCTACCCCTATGTCTTTGAGAGTTCTTCCTATTCTATTCTCCAGGAGATTTAGTGTTTCTGTTTTAATGTTTAGATCTTTGACCCACTTTGATTTTAGTTTAGTACATGGTGAGAGACACGTATCTAGTTTTAGTTTTTGGCATGTGGCAAGCCAATTTTTCCAGCACCATTTGTTGAAGAGCCCATCTTTGTTCCAGTGAGAGCGTTTGGCTCCTTTGTCGAAGATGAGGTATTTGAGTGTGTTTGGAGTTGTTTCTGCATCTTCTAATCTGTTCCATTGATCCTGAGGTCTGTCTTTTTGCCAGCACTATGCTGTTTTTATCAAAGTAGATTTATAGTACAGTTTCACATCAGGGATTGTGATGCCCCCTGCCTTGCCCCTGTTGCCCAGGATTGTTTTTTGCTATTCTTGAAGGCATCATATTAACAGGACAAAGAACGCAAACTACACAACCATCTGAACGCACGTAGGCAGAGCATTTGACAAAATTTGGTATCTGAAGATGTTCTCCAAACCAGGAACAGAAAGGAAGTTTCTGAGCATGATAAAAGGCATATATGAAAGACTCACACCCAACATGGTATTGAAGACAGAGCTTTTCTACTAAGATCATAAGATGAGGAACAAGGCAGGGATGTGTCCTCTCACCCCGTCTAACATTCTGCTCAAGGTTCTAGTCAGAAAAATCACACAATAAAAAGAAATAAAGTCATCATATTAGAAAAGAAGTAAAACTTTTTATTCCTCAGTGGTATTATTTTATGTAAAGAACATGCTAACAAAGCCAAAAAAAAACCCACTAAAGCTAATAAGTTTAGCAAAGTTGCAGAATGCACGATCAATATACACAAATCAATTGCACTTCTATGCAGTAACAATGAGCAATCTAAAAATAAAATTAAGAAAACAATTCCATTTATAATAACAAAAAAGGAATAAAATACTTAAAATTTAACAAAAGGAGCACAGGACCTATATACCAAAAATGACCGAAGAATGTTGAAAAAATTTCATTAATAACTGAAACGAGCAGATAGTTACCCCATACTCATGAGTTGGAACATCTAATTTTGTTGAGATGGCAACACCCCCAAACTGATCTACAGATTCAATGTGACCCCTATCGTATCCCAGTTGCCTTTGTTTGGCAGAAACTGACAAGCTCTTTGTAAAATACATATGGAAATGCAAGAACCAAGAATATAAAAACTTATCCTGAAAAAGAACAGTTTTGAACATTTCCAAATTCAAAACTTACCACAGTACTTAATTCAGTGTGACATGTGCATAAGGATAGACACATGGATTAGTGAAATGGAATTAAGAGTCCACAAATAAATTCCTACATTCAATCAATTGACTTTTTTCAGTTTTTTTGTTTTTGGTTAGTACATATGTAATCATTACATAGCAGTTACATTTCTTGTGGGGAGTTGGTACACATATGTAACACATCTTGATTCTTTTTTATCCCCTTTCCCTTTCTTTCCTCTCCCCTTCCTCCATCTCTTGATATCTTCCCCATTTGTATAAAAGCTATCTCCCTTCTTCAAATTATCATTTAAATTTTTAGATCATTTAGATCTTTATTTATACTTTGTGTTTCTCGTATAAGAGAAACCACGTTGTATTTAAGCATGCATGTCTGATTTTTTCCACTTAATATTATGATCTCAAGGTGTGTCCATTTTCCTACAAAACACTCAAGTTTATGTTTCTTTATGGCAGAGCAGTACTCTATTGTGTATAAATAGAATATTTTCTTTATTCATTCATCTCTGGATGGACATATAGGCCACTTCCAAGATTTAGGTATTATGAGTTGTGCTGCTATAAACATAGGTATATATGTATCCCTGTAATACGATGTCTGTAAATCTTTTGGGAAGATAACTAGAAGGGGAATACCTGTATCAAATGGAATTTCTAGTTTTATTTTATTTTATTTTTTGAGGAGTCTCCATAGTCATTGCATCAGTTTACATTCCCACCAACATTGTCCAAGGGTTCCATTTCACCACAGCCTTGCCAGGATTTGTTATTATTTGATGTCTTGATGATAGCCATTCTTTCTGGGTAAGATGGGCTCTCAGTGTTGCTTTAAATTGTATTTCTCTAAAGGCCAGTGATGCTGAACATTTGTTTATGTATTTATTGACCATTTATACTTCTTCCAAAAGAAGTGGGACATGCAAGATGTCTAGAATCTGATTGACTCATACGTAAATCATGGTTTCTCCTCTTAATAAGTGAAGAATGTTCTTTAAATTGCTATATTTTCTGGCCCTCAATGTTTTTATCTGTGAAAGAATTTAACTTGCAAGTCTGTTAAAGCTTTAAAATTATTTATCATCTTGGTGTAAAGGAATGGTAGGTATTATCATCAATATGATTTTGATAATACAAAGGTAAATTAAAAACTAAGTGCAGTCTTTTTTCTTTTTTTATAAGATTTTTTTTTCAAATTATGCTCTGGTTAATATAAAGTCTGGTCAAATTATTTTACCTGGCATAGGGCGTTAGAAAGAACATTGCGTTGGGATTTGGAGAGTTGAATTCCATCTGTGATCCTCATAAATATAATC
The DNA here is from genome assembly GCA_004026905.1 of Hystrix cristata. Taxonomy (NCBI): domain Eukaryota; kingdom Metazoa; phylum Chordata; class Mammalia; order Rodentia; family Hystricidae; genus Hystrix; species Hystrix cristata. The sequence continues at coordinate 48,257 of PVJO010011547.1, read as the reverse complement.
ACGTGATATTAAGTGGGTATTTTACTTTTTTTTTTTTTTTTTTTTGATGCTAGGGATCGAACTCAGGGTTTTGTGCTTGTTCGGCAAATGCTCTACCACTGCACTAAATCCCCAATTCTATTATTTTACATTTTTGAACATCGCTTCCCTCATCACATAGTCCAGTGTTATCCTGTGTCAGCATCTTCTGATAGGCTTCCTTGACTAAGAATATGCAGTGTTTCTTAACTTTACTTGAGCACTGTACCAATTTTTAGGGAGCATCTTACAAGACCAGTAAGGTGCAGAACACACGCTGGGAGATGCTGCTGTACGTGGCATTGCAGGACGCCCAGCTCTGATGTTCTTAGGTGAGCTGTTCCCTGCACTGAGGTGTCATAGAAACTTACGAGAATCTCCTCACCTTCTCTGAGCTTCAATTCTATGTTTGGAGAGTAGCAAAAGTAACAATCCTGCTCACCTCGCAACGTTGGTGGAAGCACCAAATAATGCAATTGCAAGTGTTTTATAAGCTACAAAATACTATATAAATGTAGGTGTTTCCCTCAAGAGTTCCTATAATGATAGGCTTGTTTTAAAATGTGAAGATTAAGAATATTCAAGAAAATATAAACAATAAATGTGTAAACAGGTTTATATGGATGACAGAAGTGTGTAGACTTTTTTTCTCCTGCACCAAGGGAATTTCCCGATTATTCCCTGGGCGTGGGTTTAATTAATACGATATGTTTTGTAAGTGTTTGTGACTTTCCGTGCCCTCAAAATGCCTAGTGATGTAATTAATGAACAAGTAATTAAGCTGTGAAGGTCCATTGGGCTCTTTAATTGCTGAGGGACACAGAGCACTTAGAGCAGGTCTCTAAGTGTGCTGTTCTCATAGAACTGATTCAGTACCTTTTGTACATGGGAAATAGAATGGTTTGGGGAGGTTGGGCGTGAAGAGGCTATAATGGTTCCTGACAAAGTGGAAAGAGTATGATTTGGAGCCAGAAGATCTAGGAGTGGTTCTGATTATGCCGTTCATTGACTCTGGGCAAACCATAACTCTGGGGTCAGATTCCTCTACTATAAAATGGAGAGCTTGTTTTTTGTTTTTGTTTCTGTTTTTGCTTTTTTACAAAATATTGTAAGGCTGCCATGAAAAAAATTAGCAAAAATTTTCATAATTATAATTTTCCATAGAAATATAAGCTTATGACTAGGGTAAGGTATTTGGGCATTTGCTAAACTGATGAGCAAAAAGCCACCAGAAAATTCGGATCTTATAGGACTTTGCTAGTGTCTCATCCCTTTTTTGCAGTATAAAAAGCACATGAAAGCACAGTACACTATAAACATGTAAAGTATATAACATGTACAGAAGGATAACTATTCTGTGTAATTCAATATCATTTAGTTTGTGGTAGACTTTGTCTAAATTTATGTGTTTTTATTCTTAGCTTTATATTGTAGGCAACATGGACATCTTTTAAAGAACAATTACACCATAATTCAGATATAAAAAGAGTATTTTTACCTGAAATTTATAAGTAATAGGCAGTGCACTTCTTTTTCTACCTTTTAGACTCTGTGGCCATAGACAAAACAAATACAAAACTGACAAAGTATAACGTACCCTCGTCCACACTGTAGCTTATGGAAAATACATTCTCAGAAGCAGTTTGCTCTGATATTTGGCCCCATAGAAACAGAGCTGAACTCAGCTTATTTTTCTGAAAAGAAGCTGTTTGCTCAGGTTTTTTATAGAATGAATTACAAACTTCATTTACCTGTAAACAACATTCTTTTATGTTACATAATGGATATTCTTTAGTGTTTGAAGGAGGCACTATAATAACCAGTTACACGTAACTACATTTAGTAATAGAGGTGCATAGTAAAATATATAGGATTCTTAATTTCGAACACCATTTTAGCATAACAAACATGAAGGTAAAGAACTACCTTTGTAAGATTGGAGAAGTGAATACAGTATTGCATATTTTGCTTTTATTCTAATGGAAAAATTTAAGATCATTTATTGGCTTTCTTCTGTGAAAGAGGTTGGAATCCATTGTGCCTGTATGTATGAGCATAAAACATACGGACAGCCTATTGTGTTAAGAGTGGAAGATGGCATGGTGAAATGGCAAAGTTTTATTGAGACCTAGTATGAGTGGTTGATTGAATAAGAATTCAGAAAATAAAACAGAAAAATAAGCTCCTAAAACTCATAAAAGCTTCAGTGCCAGCTTGAGAAAATAACTACGACACAGATTATAATTACAATTGTGCCTATCCATCTGGATCTTTGGTCGAGTTCTTCATACAATTATAGCATCATTAAAGTTATAGAGTCAGGTAGGAGGTAAGTCTAAAGACAATAAAAAGTTAGATAATTACCCTAAAAGGTGATTTTATGACATATTTTCTGTAAAGATGAGGCACAACCCTTAGACTCGAATGCAGAAAATTTGCTATGTGCTATGTGAAAGGAGGTTTATTGCAATGCAATTCCCAGAGTTTATTAGTGGGACAGAGTTGTTTGGTAATAACCAGGAAAAATCCTTTTGGAAGATGGATTTCTTGTTGTTCACACCAAACTAAGCCTAGAAATTTATGGTCATGTTTTTATATACTTTATTATATTTGCAAACATTCTATACATAATTAGTATAGCAGTTTCTTCTCCTTTTTAGGGGTTGCATTTCCTGTTTTTATCTAAATACGTAACTGCTCATCTAATCTTACTTTTTATAGCTGTCTTATAATTACTTAACCTTTTCTTCCATGAACTCTTCCCAGTTTACTTATAAGTGCTCCAGCTAGTCATGCTGGAGCCATTCAGCTCTTTTCTTCCTTGAGAAATAAAGACAACAGGAAAACTCATTTTTGGTTGTTAGGTTTCCTCTGTATACTTATTATTCTTCCCTTCTTTCCATCCACATCCTTATAATGTGCCATTCAAGGGGCTAGTCCATGTCCCCACTCTTTGAATTCAGTTTTGTCATATGACTTTTTGGCCAATAGGACATTAGCAAACCTGGTATAACAAAAGCTTGAAAAATATTTGCATTTTAGGGATTGCTTTCTTACTAGTTTTAGAACCTAAAGACAGAGCAGCAAGTGAACACCACAAGCTAGGAAGATGGATGATGACTGAAAGGTCCTAGCTGATGGCCTACCAACCCCCAGACATTAGTAAGACCACCCGAGATATGTACTCACTACTGAACATACCAGTCTGCCACAGATGCACAAGAAACCCCGGGGAAAAAAAATCTGATAAACTTGCCCTGGCCAAAATAAATATGCAATCAACTCACAGAATCATAAACTATATCAGGAGTATTTTCTTGTTGTTTTTTATTTTATTTTTTTTTTTTTGTGGTCCCGGGGATCGAACTCAGGCCCTTGTGCTTGCAAGGTAAGCACTCTAATCACTGAGCTAAATCCTCAGCCCCCAAATCAGGAGTATTTTCTCAAAGTTCCCACACTGTATTGCTTATCTATTGCTGTGTAATAAATCATGTCCCAATTAACACCTTAAAACACCAAACACATATTATACTCTATATATTGTGCATAGGAATCTAACAGAGCTCATCTGGATGCCTCTGGCTCAAAGTCTCTTTTAAGACTGAGGTCAGGGTGTGGGTAAAGGCAGATCATCTCAGAACTCGACTTGAAAGTATACATTGCACTTACGGGCACACTGGAAAGTTTCAAATCCTTACATGCTATCGGCCAGAGAGATGGCTTAGTTGCCGCTCTGGCCTCTCCACAAAGCCCCTTCCCACATGGCAGCTTGCTTCTCCCAGAATGAGATATCTGCACAAAGCAGATGAAGAGAATCCTCCAAGCCGGAAGCCACAGTGTTTTTATAACCTAGTACTGGAAATGACATCTCATCACTTTAACCAAATTCTTATGTCAGAAGTGAATTGTTCAATCCAGCCCATATTCAAGGGGATGACAACAGGAGGCAGCCAACACTGGGAGCCATTTTTGAGGCTGCCTACTTCATATGTTCTTAGAGAAAAGACAGATTTTTCTGTAGTCATAGCAACAAGTACTGTCAAAACAATTGTAAACCCATTTATCAGATCAGCTACAACTTAGCTCATTGAGCATGATTTTGCGATCCCCACCAATCAGTACTAGCCCTTCATTCCTAGAAGTCTATCTATAAGAAATTAATTTACCTGAGTAAATATACCTGTGAGTGTGCCAGCCAACCAAGCAGGCTCATCTAAGTAGTCATAGCTAAATTCACTTATGACCCTAAGAACCCACCAATCTTTGAGCTGCGTGATCCCCCAAACCTTAAGTAAGGTTAGCACTCTGCTCTCCTTAGAAAGACTTGAATTGAGAAGCCTTGTTCTCCCCCACTTTGTCAACAGTGAATTCAGCTTTGTGCATTTTGTTCGTTTTTCATATTAAGTGATAGTCCATCATCCTCTTCAATAGATGTTTTAAGCCACTAAGTTTGGGTAGTGGGTCTAATTGATATACTGGCAAATAGTAGACCCATCACAAGTCATTCTGTTTTTCATGCTCAAAACAGAAGAACTTCAGCTCATCCAATGTGGAAAATGGAAAGTATAGATGGTGAATCATTAAAGGAAATTGTGACTTATAAAAGTGATTAAGAAAAACAAAAGTGGTTAAGAGTCGAAGTTACTATCATAATAAATTTGTATTAGTTTGTGACTCTACACACTTTATTTTGTTGCTCCTTTTAACATCAAGAATTACAGATATCCCCAGTGTTTCTGATGGAGTCTGTTAAGTGTATTCAGAGGACTTGAGTGTTTGTTCCCTCTTCAATACTGAAGTTGCTGGTATTGATCTTGAAAGACCCATACTTTCATATAATTTGAGAATGATTTCCAAGAAGCTGGTATCTGGAAGAAGACACATGTTAAAGGCTCTGATTTATTTCCATGGTGAAGGGAAAAATTAGTGCGAAATTCTTGGGAATGTGCTATGACTAGGTTTATTTCTCCTCTTATTTATAGTCTTTAATGGTAAGTTCCTTTAGGGTGATTTGGTTAAAATATGCTCATTCTGTGACATCTTGGGGTAATTTTCCTGAAGAACAACACATTTTAGAAAAATCTGAGATTTGTCCCCTGGTGACCAATAAACAGATGATGAAACCCTAAAAAGTAGGAATGTGACAAGAAATAGTCTGAGAAATAAAATTATTATCCTCCAAACCAATTATATTTAGAAATATTGATTTAAAAGTCGTCTCATGTACAAAGAGCTAGTATTGAAGGGTTATAATCGAAGATGATGATTAAGAAGATTGAGTCTCAACTGTTGTAATAAAGAATTCCAAGTATAGTTTTAAAGAGTACAGGAAGTTCTTGCAATTGCTCAAATGTACCAATGACAAAATCAGAGCTCTGCTTTAGGAATATCAATCTGACATGTGTAGGATTAAAAAGTAGCAGAGAGAGAATCAGTAGGAAGAGACCATAATTAGTACTCGAGGTCATAGGGTCACATTGCTGTTTTACCACTTGCCAACCACGTGACCTTGAAAATACCTCGTGACCACACCCTGGTCTCTTTATCTACAAAATAAGTTGAGGCTGAACTGTGTGATTTCCAAGGTCCTTTGTAAAATCTAAAAACAAAACAGAACTCTTTAATTCCATGGTGTTCTGTGAAGCTAAATTAAGCTAAGAGTTAGGGCCAGTAAAAGAGCAAAAAACAACCTTAGTGAGTGTTGGTCAAGGTTAAATCGCCTTTATTTACTTCAGCCACCTCCCAGTGCAGAAATCTACCTACATAAAAATTGACAGATGGTCTTGGGTTTCTGCTTCAATACCTCCAGTGGTAGGTGACTCACTGTTTTGAAAGGTGCCACTTTATCCATTACTGGGCAGCTTTGTGTTTTCATTTGCTTTTATGTTAAGGTAAAATGCGCTCATTATTATCAAATCTCATTATTATTAAATGTCATTATCTCATAAAATTCGCTCATTATTATCATTATTATCAAATCTATTCTCTGGAATTAAATAGATTAAGTCCACGGTTTCTTTTGGATGTCTACTAATTTGAGCCCAGGCCTCTAAGCTAAACATTGCAAAGTATTTTTGACTGTTTTCAGAAAATATGATTTTTATTAATTAATTCATCAAATACTTATTGATCACAGGCATTTCAATCACTTTTATTTTTATTTTTATTAGTATATGTTTGCAGTACATAATGATTACATTCATCCTGGGGAGTTGGTAGATGTACATAACATATTTTAATTCTTTTTTCATTCCTTTCCCTGCCCCCCATCATCTCTTGGTCACTGTCCTTTTTACAAAAGATCTATTTCTCTGTTTCTTATTACCTATCTTTTATTTTGCTCTTTAATTTGTTCATGTTTTGGGTTTCTCATATAAAAGAAAATATGTAATATTTAAATTTATGTGTCCGATTTATTTCACTTAACGTCATGATATCAAGATGCATCTGTTTGACTACAAATGACTCAAGTTTATCCTTGTTTATGGCACAGTAGTACTCCACTGTGTGTAAATACCACATTTTTTATGTATTCATCTCTTGAGGGACATTTGGCCACTTCCAAGATTTAGCTATTATGATTTGGCTGCTATAAATGTGGTATAGATGCATCAGTGTAATATGATGTCTTTAGCTCTTTCAGAAAGACACCTAGATGGGGAATAGCTGGTTTAAATCAAATTTCTATTTTTCATTTTTTGAGGAATCGCCATATTGATTTCCACAGTGAAAATCTACCACCAAGAATGTAGAATCAATCTGAAAAATATATTTATGGCAAAGTTAACACCAACGTCATAGTAAATTGGAAAAGCTAAAAGCTTTTCTTCTTGTTCCTCTAAAATCAGGAACAAGACAAGGGTGCCCACAATCTCTACTCTTGTTCGGTAAGTATTTGAAACATTTACCAGAGAAATCAGGCAAAAGAAAGAAATGAGAGGGGTATGTTTAGGAAAGGAAGAAGTCAGATTATCATTGTTCACAGAGGATTTGACCTGGGACCCTTCCCCGTCTTGAATATTTGGAGTGGAAGGACTGCATTTGACGGGAGTCTCTGAACGCTGCTGCAGCCACCGCTGACTCTTCCTTTGCAAGCTTCCCTTCCTGGGCCGCTCGGTGGACGGCGAGCACAGCTCGGACACTTCCCCTTCGAGATCAGAACTGTGGTTCTCCACGGCACAGGCTATGGGATGGCCCGGGAGTGCTCTGTGGATTAGCAGACTGGCTGGGACCCAAATCCTTCATTCCCACTGGCAGGAGCTACACCTGAACACAACTCGTGAAGGAGATGGTGCCTTCTGGGCTAGTGAGCTCTTCCTGAAGGGGTGCGGGTGTGTGTGTGTGTGTGTGTGTGTGTGTGTGTGTGTGCGTGCACGCGTGCGTGTGTGTGAATTGCTTGAAGGCTGCAGATCCTGGATTGTTTCTTAGCTCTGTCCCAGTCTGCAAGCTATTAAGTTCCAGAAGCTTAGTGCTTGAGTCCCAAAATACATACCCCACCACCAAGCCCACATCAGTATTGCGGGAGGGTTGAGCAGTAGGAGCTCAGGCTCCTTGCTCGCAGTGTAAACTCTCTGGGTCTCAGGCGACATTGCCCAGACCTACTGTACCTTGCTAAGCCTCAGGGGTTTTGAGCAGTCTGTGGTCCCCAAGCCTCTTCTTTCTGATCCTTGGATCATTGATCCTCGTAAATCTTGTGGAATTCACCCTCATCCCTCTAACCCCAAAGATATAGTAAACACGCACACACATTTTCCTCCCTAGTTTCTTCTCTTTGTTGAGGGATTAGGTCTTTGCTTTTCTCCAAACCATGTGAATTCAATGTTTCTCCTAATCGGTTTTCAGGGAGCAGAAATACTAATTCCAATCACCTATCTCTTATTTTAGAAGTGCCATATGTTCTTAACCCAAAGAACACCAAAAATACGCCTGGCAGCTAAAGATAAGGTCTGGCGAGAAGAGGCTTAGAGTCCTCCCAGGCCTTGGGAAAGCTCCCTCTTTGGGAGGATTCTCTCACCAGCTGGGTGCTGGGCTGCAGTCAAGCAAGGCTGGGGCTGGGGCTTGTTGATACAGATCTCTAATCCCCAAACCTAGAGGCACTAGTAGTTAAAGGTGAAACATACAGTTATCGAAAACTTGAACTGTTGTTGCTAAAGCTAGTTTCTGGCCCCCGAGTCATCTTCCTATCCAGCATGACGGATTGGTCCTCCACTTGCCAGTAAGCAAGATGGGGTGATGTCTGCTGTTGGCAGGAAGTCGCAGGGTGGCCGTTGGCAGTGGAATTTAACTTGGGTAGAACTAGAGACCCTCATCCAAAAAGTAGGACGTCTAAGGAAATAGTTCCCACTGTTCATCTTTTGCTGAGAAACGGCCATATAGGTCAACCAGGTAAATAGTTCGAGCCGTTGTTCACCAGGAAGGCCTATTAGTACAGGTTAAATCCTGTCATCTAAATGCTTGGGATACTTTTAGATTTTGAAATATTTGCATATACTTAGTGGTTTATTTGGGGCATGAAGCCTACATCTAAACACAAAATTCCTGTGTGTTTCATATAGACCATACACACACCTGCTGAAGGTAATTTTCTGCAATAGTTTTAATAATGTTGTGCATGATACAAAGTCTCATGGTATAGAAATGTCCTCCATGGTGTCATGTCAGAGCTCAAGACGTTTTGGATTTAAGATTTCAGATTTTGCTCAGCCTGTGAAAGCAGATTCAATTTCCTCTGAATGGTACGCATTTGTAGCATGCCTTCCGGCTGTGAAACTTTATGATGAATAGCTCAGCTACTAATAAGGGCTGGCTAGTGTTTTATTGAGCAGGTACTATGTGTCAGACACAATTCTACTTGCTTTCCAAATTTTAACCTTTTGAATCCTCAGACCAGGCCAATGGCTCAAGGAACTCTAGGAAGCCTGTTTGACAAAGGCATGAGGCACAGAGCAGCAGGCTCTGGGTCACACAGTGGATGGTGTGGCAGGGCCACAGTCTGGACCTCAGCAATGTGGCTCTGAAGGCCAGGCTCACCCAATCCACAGTCGGCCTCTCCAGGCACTGCTGCTCCCAGGGATGGTGCAGTCCACCTTTCCCGGGTATATCTTTGCTTCCCTGTAATGAAACTGGAGCATTCACTCTTTCTAAACAAAATCTATTTCTCCCACCTCTGTGTCTGCTTGGGCTCTGTCTGCCTAAAGTGCCCATCTCTGTGCTCTGCGTCTCCCTGTACATCTCCCATCTATTTTGGGGAGAGGTCCATCCCAAAGGCACCTTCAAAGCACAAGAAACTAACATTTTCTCAGTTCCTCCTTCTTTGGGGTACTGTGCCGTGGAAACTCACACAAAGCGTTTTATGGAACCCAGTGTCTAACTCTTTCACACTTGCTGGTCAGTAGATCCCCCATTTTGCAGATACTCAAGGGCCCTCGGATGAGTTGCCTGCTGGGCCGTGATGGGCGGAGCTCTGGTGATGGTAACACTAGTGCACAGGAGGCCCCAGGCGCAAGGCGTGTTGTGCCTCTTCCTGGTACTTTCTGTACTTTATATTATGGCTATTTGTGTAATACCCCTCTAATAAGACTTATGATAGCAGGAATTGCGTCGTGCCCCTTTCTTCCTTGAGGTGTCCTGCCTGGTCCTTTGTACTGAGTGACAATTAACACATATTTGGTAATTAAATGAAACTGAATGGAGGGTCAGAGAGGCAGCCTTTGTGGAGGAGGCAGGCTCGCTCTTGCCAACTCTGACATTTCTCCCAAGTTCCTAAAAAATGAGCTGTCAGCTTTCCTCAGTTGCTAAGCCCCAAAAGGGAAGGAAGAAGTGAACCGAAGCAAGCAGATACTTGCCTAGATCCACCAAACAGGAAGCTCCGCCTTTCAGACATGACAAGTCCCCCAAATATGTGGTGTTAACTCCAATTGCGTGCGTCCGATGCAGCTGGTGGTTGCACAGGCGTGTGTGAACCAGCTCAGGAGCAAAGAAACGTCCTCCTCAGAGGTGCCAGAATACATTAAAATGCCACAAATGCAACTCCACTTGGATAAGACATGGTTCCTGCGAAAGAAAATAATTAGTTTGGAAGCTTTCTTTTGTATGCCATGTTTTCCTTAAATGTGCTCCTCAGCCACCCCAGGTCTGTTGCATGTCAGCTGTGTAAGTAATTAGATTAAGAGCCCAAGGCACCATGTCTAGTCTACCACTGCTGGATCCTGAATTCCAGAAAATAAGCCAAGCAGAACAGAAGAAAATATTCTCCTTTTCAATTTCTTTCTCCTGAAGTAGAGGATTGAGAGCCACGCAGATAATCCAGCCACTCAAGGGCTGCAAAAACAATCTCGAGATGCTAGCCCTCTTTATCTCACCATGATTTGGATGGATTGAAGAACAGGAGTGGCTTTAAAAAACATAAACCTGATAATAGAATCACCAATGATATACTAGAGGAGAGTTATTCACTTTCAAATATTCCCTACTCATCCAGGGTAACTGTCCACCATGTCTGCTCTCTCTCTCTCTCTCTGCCCCTTTCCCCACCTTCAAATAAATTTTCTTCTTTTATTAAAAAAAATATATATATACTACAGGAAGAAAAAGAAGGAGCTTAGCTTACAGTTTAGCCTATTCATAAGGATGGATATAGGACAATCAAGGCAGCCTGACTTGTAAGAAATTGGGTTTGAATCAATCAATAAGGTGAATGCATGAATCAGCATGTTGCAGGGGAAAATGGATGTAGGGAGACCAGGAGAAGAGCTATTGCAGAAAAGATCTAAAAGATGGTAATGCCACTCTATGTCAGTGTTATAGGGGATTATAAGACAAGAATACATCTGAGAAGTACTTGGGAGTTGCTGGGAAAGAGTTGGTAGTTGATTTGGAAGAAGCTTGACGAAGAATCAAGGGTAGTGGGTGTTGAGGGGTAGTGTTGGTACTACCTGAAATGTTGAGTCTAGAAGCAGCTGGGAGTGTGAGGGCGAAGAGGAGGGAGAAGCTGTAGCTGCTCACAGTTGCTGGCGCCCAGTTCTGTGTAAAGTAGTGAGCAATATCATCTACTACCAAAAGGGGAGTGAGTTAGGGCCTTGAGGACAGTGGGGGTGTACAGTGGCCAATGAATATAGGGAAGATGATGACCGAAGGTGGCAAAAAGAGTGAAGGGCGGAAGTGAGTACTTGGCAGAGCCTAGAGAGCGCAGACTGGCAGAGCAGCGTGGCCTTTTCTACCACTGTTCAGCTGCCCCCACTCTCGGGGAGAGCAGATAGAATGTGGCACCTGTAAGAAAGAAGAGGAGAGAGAGACAGAGGCTTGCCACAAGCACAGGATCTATTTGAGATAAAGACCTGAGAGGGGCCACTGGCTCTGAAGTACCAGAACAGCAGCTGTCTTACACAGTAAAAGATTTATAAGGGTAGCAGAGAATGAGAAAGCTGGAAACTAACTGTTCTGGTATCAAGTCATCTGTCATAGTCTGGTCACTGGTCCATTTTGTGTTTGCGTAAGGTTCCTTGTTCTTCTGGAGCTGAGGGCCTCTTGGTCTGGAATGGTCTGTTCCATAAACAGGACCCAGGCCAGTTAATTGGGGGTATTGGTGTTGTTATGAGGCTAAGAGAATGTGGGGAAGGGTTGGAACTCATGGGAAGAGGTCCTTGGGACTTTTCCTTTCAGCACCCACGTTCAGAAAATAGGCATCCAGAATGAGACTACTTGTCGGGCATCAAGCTAACTTGATGTGACATTCTTTGGTTTCCAAAGTCTGAGAGAGTTGGACAACATCTTGGCAAGCTGGATACAGGCCCACATGATTTACATTTGACACTAATCACTGTAACTAATAACAGAGTAATCAGTGTGAGAAAGATTTCACAGATAGACAGGAGGCAGGGAGACTGGCATAGGCAGTCTTTGCAAAAGATGAGGGTCTGGTCTCTGACCTAAGACTATATTAATTGAGACATAAATCAGGATTTTCTGAGGTCACCAGAAAGTCTTCATTGTTTTGTTTTGTTTGTCTGTGTTAGAATATGACTGAATCATCAAAAGGAAAAAAGGAGACATCATTTTTAAGAGGCAGTATGGCTTGATAGGTAAGAACACACACTGCTAAATCAGTTCCTCAGGCTCAAATCCCAACTCTGCCACATAAAAATTGTGTAATCTTGGACAAGTTTCCCTAGCCTGGTTGAGCCTCATCTATAAATGGAAATAATTATTTTGCCTAGTTAAACAGTCGTTGTAAGAATTAAATGGATTAATATAGGTAAAGGGCTTGGAGATGTGCCTGGCATATGTGAAGAACTCAATTAATATTGGTATCATTCCCACATCTCTATAACCCAAATATTGTCCTCACCACAGAGCATCATCTTGTTCTTGATATTAACATTGGGTGACTGTGAGGTCTGTGTGCTGTGCTCCCCCAGGCTTTGTGTGCATTCCTGTAGCTCACAGCGGTTCTTACTCAAGTCTTACTTTGCTCAGGAAGCTTTTCACTCACTTTTCACCTCCTGTGGCTCTTCTGTAGTCTCTGTTTTTACCTTGTTTTGGTCCAAACCTAGAGTGTAGTCTCTAGATATTCACATAGTGTGTATCTCCATACAAGGCAGTTTGAAGAACTTTACCCAAAGCTTAGAGAGTCATAGAGTGGAACTTTGTACCACAGCACTGCCACTTGACATGGCCCATCAGATACGGTACTTCCATTTTTGAAAGTCCATTGGACATTCCCATTGTCAGGAATGTGTACCTGGCCATTCGACTCCTTCATTTCTCTTCATTCTTAGTCTAGTCTTCTCATGCTTTCTTCCCAGGCTGCTCAAGGAACATCATCTTCTTCTCCATCTTGTTTCACAGCAGTTGCTTGTGTCATTGTTGTTGTTTCACTCTAGAAAGTTCTTCTAGAACATGACCTTTTGAAGTGTTTTGTCAAATAAAAAATGCTACATTCCTTAAGAAAATGCTATTGTACACTTTTAAAATAAGTTTTCCATCCTTAAATGTATCTATGTCAAGAATTAATGAATGGAACATAGTACAGTGTATAGTGGTACCTCGGTTCACAAATGCTTTTCTTTGTGAACAATTTGGTTCACAGACAAAAGTGTTTGGGAAAATTTTGTTTTTGTTTGCAAACTCTACATCAGGTGACAGACCCAATGACAGCCATCTTTACTGCACAAGCACAAATGTGGCCATCTTTTCCAAAATCATGGAACAAATTAAATTCATGAACCGAGGTACCACTGTATTGTTCTAATATATAAATGTCTAGTTTCTCTGTGTGCCAATGATTCAAGTAATGAAAAGTCTCTTTTTATTCAATTTGCTGATAATTTGTTTAGGATTTTTGAGTCTTTGTTCATGAGAGAATTTATGAGTTTTCTTTTCTTGCAATGTGCTTTGGCATCATAGCTATAATGGCCCCAGACAGTGAACTGGGAAATGTCTATTATTCCTCTCTCTTCTCTGAGTTTATAAAAGCACTAATGCTTCTTTAATGTTTGCAACAGTTCGTGTTTGTAGGGGGAGGTGTGATGATGACTGATGGGAACCCAAGTTGTTTTTATTTTAATGTTTCTTACATTTTTTTAAAAAAAGGAAAAACTAGTTATGTACTCCATATGGTCCATAGTTATTACACAAATGTAAGAAAAATAAATTCATATATAAAAGATAAACAAAACCCCAGAAATATTCAAAATTAACAATTGTATTAGTCACCTTTCCATTGTTGGAACAAAATATTGGACATAGTTGTTTTTATTTGAATGTTTCTTACATTTTTTTAAAAAAGGAAAAACTAGTTATATACTCCATATGGTCCATAGTTATTACACAAATGTAAGAAAAATAAATTCATATGCAAAAGATAAACAAAACTGTAAACCCCAGAAATATTCAAAATTAACAATTGTATTAATCACCTTTCCATTGTTGGAACAAAATATTGGACATATATGACTTAAAGGAGAAAAGCCTTATTCAGGCTCACAGTTTCAGAGGTTTCAGTCCATGGTCAGCTGGCTCCAAGGCACAAGCATCACAATGGAAGAACACAGCAGAGGAAAACTGCTCACCTCATGGCAGCCAGGAAGCAGAATCAGAGGGAAAGAGCTCAAGAGAAAAGAGACTGGAGATAAAATACACCTGTCAAAGATACCCCTCCACTGACCTACCTAATCCAGTTAGTTCCCAGCTCCCAGGAAGCCCACTGAGCAAGGAACTCATGAATGGATTAATCCATTTGATGGCATTAGGGCCTTCATGACCCACTCAGTTCCTCGGATGCCATGAGCTGGCAATGAGCCTTCAGCACAAAGCAGCTTTGAGAGGGGGCAGTCTGAATCCCAATCATAACAACAATATTATTTTAACATCATGGATATTGATCTTCCTCGACTAAGCTCCAGTTTGAAATATGAATGTGGTGTTTTAGGATCATTGGTTGTTGCTTTAGCTAAGCTCCCCTGTGCCAAGGTATGACTCAAGTTTTCCATCCCTTTTCTTTATTCAAATATGAGAAATTATTTTCATAAGGTGCACAGTGACATCATTTGGCCTTCATTTAGCAGAAATGCCTGATTTATGTATTAAATACTCATGCCTGTAATCATTCGAATACTCTGTTGTATTGCTCAGTAGCAGGAGGTTGTTCCATGCTGTCAAATCAATCTCACTTATTAACTAATTTAAGAAATCAAAATCCCATGCTAAAGGAAAATCTTTTAATTGGAAACTATCATTCACAAGAGAAGTTGCACGTTCATAACTGGTAAAAATAATTCAACTTGGGTGTAACAGAGAACAAGGGACTATTGTTCTTGTTTTGATACCAGGACACCTAGTGTCTGGCCGCTGACCTAACATCAAGCAAACATGCGTCCAATATTACTTAAATGTACTCACTTGGAGTGACCACGAATAATAGAAAGACGGCTGCATGGGGAGCAGGATCCCCTCAGTCCTGCTTTACAACTGAAGGGGACGGAAGGAGGGCAGGACTTTTCCAAACCCTTAGTAAAGGCAGACACCTCGCTAAGAGCATGCTAGCAGCTCTGATAGATGACATCGGTTGTGAGAGATGACATCAAAGTACAGGCCACAAGCAGTATGTCTAAAAAAATCACTGAGGATGTGGCCTCTTAGAACAGTGATAATGAACCTTTCAAAGCTTTCAGGGATTTAAACAGTCTGATGCCACTAGCCAGTAAATGCCGGTGTGGATAGAGAGCCAAGGACTACATTTCTCCTCTGAATCCATGATGGTATGTGAGCCCCAAGCACAGATGCTACCTCATCTGTGGAGTAGCTGGGGATATTCTCCAGTAATTGAAGCCATAAGGATGGCACTTACCTGTAACTGACTAATCACATTGATTAAAAACATCCAAAAGGCGCACACTCAATTGGTAAGTTCAGTCCTATAAAATTATCATCAAATAAATCGAGCCTACATGCAGGGAGAAAGGCAGTTTGGGAAATATCTGGACTTCGATATACACGTATTTCAATATAAAATTATTGACTTAAAGATTCTCATTTTAGTGGCGTTTGCTCTGACTTTAGCAGGGACCTCAATGCCAATAGAGAGGTTGTCTCACATGCACAGTCTATAGAGCAGGATCTTTTAAAAATAACAAGAAGTTCAAAATTATCCGTAATATGGAAAATTATAGGCGTTAAACATTTTTTAAAAGACCCTTAAAATGATTCTTTGACAATAGCAAGATGATATTAAAGATAGAAAGTGCTAAGAAATAAAATTCTTGAATATATAGCAGAATTAATATCTATTTTTATTAGGAAGCATTCATTAATTTCCATTTTGACTTATAAATGGCATAAATACAGGAAAAAGCACAAATCCAGAGCATACAGTTTATTGAATCTTTATAAATTGAAATCAGCAACCAGATAAAGAATTGGATCCTCTCTGGGAACCATAGAATTAACCCTCCCGATTCACACCTGCTCCCTCAAGATAGCCTCCGTCATTACAGGTTCTTGATTTCTATTAGTTTGTTCTTTTGTGTCTGGATTCTTATGCCAACATTAGGTTTGCAAGATTCACTCAGGGCTTATTGTGTAGTTGTATTTTTTTATTCCATTTATGTTACTCTATTTTATAAATGTACTACAGAGTTTTGTCCATTCCACTGTTGATGGACATTTGCTGTCTTAAGATTTTTGGCTTTTATGAACAATGTTATAAAAGAGTGCATTCTTTTATAAGGGTTTTGATGAACGTATATGCCTTTTTTGTTGGCTATATTCCTATGAATGGAACTGCTGGATCATACGGTATACATACAGTCAGATTTAGGAAATGCTGCTACTCATTTAGCCAAAGCAGTAGTACTAATTCATATGCCCGTGGTGATGCTAATATAGTCCCAGATGCTGAGTACATCCTCAATAACAGGCACCTTTCTCCTCCTCCTGCCCCTTCTCCTCTTTTTCTCTTTTCTCTCTCCCTTCTTTCCTTCTTCCTCTTCTCCCCCTTCTCCTTCTATCTCTTCCCTTCCTTCTCTTCCTTCTCCGTATTCTTCTTTAGCCCTTCTTTCTGGTGGGTGAGCACTGGTAACATTGTGGATTTAATTTGCATTTCATTGATAACTAATGAACCTGAACATTTTTTTACTTCTGTTGGCTCTCTGGATGTTCCCTTTTTATGAATGCTGTTGGAGTCTTTTGTTCATTTTGAAAAATTGAGTTATCTCTCATTTTGTACAGTTTTGATGGATCTCTTTGAAATTTCTGAATGAGTCCTTTGTTAAATGCATGTACTGCAAATATCTTATTTGAAAATTCTTATGATTAAGCATGGTTTATACTATACACATTTTGTAATTCTATTTATCAAAAATAAATTTCCTTCTTAGTGCTAATTTGCTAAAAATTTATTGGGAAAGTGTATCACATGTTATTAAGTACCTTTAAGCTCCTTTTAACTTGATTATATACTTTTTATCCTTTATTCTATTAATGTAGTATGGTATTTTATTGCATTTTAAATAATAAATGAACTTTAAGTTTTTGGAATAAACTCAACTTGGTCTTTTCCTTTCTTCCCCTCTCAAACTTTCATTTCCTAAGAGTTCACTTGGGATTTTTGTATCTGTGTTCTTGAGAAAGTTGGGCCTAGAATTATCTTTTCTTTTCCTTTTTAATGTTCAAGTTATGAGACCTTATGAAACAAGCTGGCAAGCTCTCCTTTTTCTATTTTCTGAAAATTGTACATAAGATTGATGTTCTTCTTAAACTGCAAGAATTCATGGATGAAACCATCTGAACTAAAATTTTCTTTGTGGGCTGTTTTCAAATTACAGATTTACTTTCAAGAAATATAAAATTATTTAGGGCTGGAGATGTAGCTCAGTGCCTAGCAAGTGCAAGGCCCTGAGTTTGATCCCCAGCACCAAAAACTAAACTAAACTAAACTAAAATAATTTACATTTTCACTGGCATTTCCACTAAGGAATTGGTCTAAATCTTCAAGTTCATTAACATAAAGTTGTATAAAAATAATTTTTCATTACCTTTTTAATGTGTGTAGATGCATAAGATACTCTTTTCCATTCCTGATATGACATTTTTCTTGACAGCACAGCCATAGCTGTCCCACATGTTTTGATATACCCTATTTTTATTAACCTTTCTTTAAAATAGTTATCAGTTTCTACTCTGATACCCTCTTTGATCCTTATTTAATCTCACCTGCAGATTGTTCTTTATCATGATATGGGGTACAGAGGAGAAGGTGTCTTACTGTGTTCTCCTGGTTGGTCCTAAACTAGGCCCAAGATATCCTTTTTCCTCAGCTTCCCAAATGGCTGGGACTATAGGTGCATACCACCATGTCCAGATGTATTTGCAGATTTTTAACTTTTCATTTTGTGATTAATTTTGAGCTTAATTTCACTGTCTTGAAAGTTTACTTTGTATAACTTTAATATTTGAAAAATATTTGAGGTCTCTGAGCAGTTCAAGTAACAACTCCATACACAATTGCAAAGAAAGTCTGTTCTGTGGCTTGTGTGGAGATATAGATTGGTAGATTTGGAAGACTGTAAATCATGTTCAAATTGTTTATGTCATTATTGATTTTTAATCTCATTTGAATATCAATTTACTTACGGATGTATGGTAAAAATCTTCCATTTTTTTGTGGATTTATTTCTCCTGTTCAGTTAATTTTTGCTCCACATATATTTAAGCTATTAAAATTTTCAGATTTAGTTTTTAACATATCCCAGTCAATTGATGCCTTATGGTTAAGAAATATTCCTATTTTTCTTTAATACTTCTTATTTTAAGTACTATTCTTCTGATACCAATTTAGCCTTATCAGTTTTATTTAGATTAGTGTTTGCATGGTATATATTGGTTTTTTCTTTTATTTTTATGCTTTCTTAGTTCTTATAGTTAAGATGTATCTCTTATAAATAGCATGCATTTGTGTGTTTTCAAAATCAGGTCTGACAATTTTTGGTTTTTACCCAAAGAATTTGTTCTATTTACATTTACTTGTTATATGTTTAGGTTTATACTGACCATCTTACTATTTGTGCTCTAGGTGGCTTATCTGGTCTAAATTTTCTCTACTTTTAACTTCTTTGGATTAATAAGGCATTTTTGTTATTGTGCTTTTCTGCTCTGTTTGTTGGTTATAAACTTTTGCTATTCTTCTGCTGCTTACCTTAGAGATTACAGTGTGCATTCTCATCTTACTACTGCCTAGTATATTTTGGCAGTATGCCAATTTTCATATCTAGCAAGAATCATAGAACACAAATTTTTTCATCCTTTGTAATATCTTGAATTTTAATTTTATTCATCTTTATGTCATCTTATGTTTTAATTATATGCATATACTGTCCCCAAGACATTATCATTAATGCTCTATAGGAATGACATTCATTGAGATTTCCTCTTCCTGATACTCCTCATTCTTCATTTCCATGCTTCCATCTCGGATAATTTTCTTCTGCCTAGAGAAATCTCTTATATTGCTTTTAGTAAAAGTCTATACACAATGAGTTCTCTCCATTTTTGCCTGAAAAATGCCTTCATTTCATTTTCTTTTTACAAAAATTTTTCCTAAGTATAAAACTGTTGTTTGACTGTTGTTTGTCATCAATACCTTTGCAAATCTGTGTTTTCAAGATTTCATCATCTCTATTGATAAATCACACCTCAGAATTATTGAAGTTTCTTTAAAGATAGTGTTTTTCTTCTCACTGCTTTTAAAACTTTTCATTCTGAATTTATCTTGGGTTCATAGAGCTTTAAAATGTGTTTTGATGTCTTTGGTTAGCTTCTGAAAATTGTCAAATATTGTTTCTGCCCCATTCCTTTTCTGGGTTCTAAATGTGTGTGTGTGTGTGTGTGTGTGTGTGTGTGTGTGTGTGTGTGTGTTAGACTCTTTAAGCATATCCCACCTCTCTTTCTGTTCCTTTTTCCCCTTTTCTTTCATTGTGGATGCTGTGCTGCCCCGTTCTTGTATCTCCCAGGCAGGACCGAGAGGCTTATTTTCCCAGCTGCTGGAAATATCGGGGCCAACAGTTCTCAGGAATTGGACTGAAGAAAGACACCAGCCCTCAAAGTTGAGCCCTCTTCCTGGAAACAATGTGTATCAAGTGAATGCAGAAGTGTAAAGGATGGGCCCGTGACCTGCTTGGTAACGGTTTGAAGGGCTTAACCCAGACTTAGAGTTTCCCATGAAGTCACCTACCACGTTGATGACCAGTTGTTCCCTCTGCCCGATTTTACTTGCTTCACTGTCTTTACTTCCCTCCAGGTGTTAATCCCCACATCTCTCTTCACAAAACGTCCTGGATGCTAATCTTAGAGTCTGCTCCTGAGGCATCTGACATGAGGTACTCTCTTCCCACCAGTTCAGTCTGGGGAAGTTCACTTACGATTCAGGCAGCTGGAAGAAGAGACACAGAACGGTGGCCTGGATTACACGTCTTTTTCAGCTGCTCAGCCACAGCCCATCTGTTCAGCTGCTCGTGCAGCCTCAGCCATGGTACACTTGCATCAGTCCTCAGCCCCCTCACCAGCCTGTTTTCACAGCAGTGCTCAGTGGCTTAGTCTACATTTGTACCAAAACACGCAAAGGTGGCCATGTACCAGTAATGACCTTGGTTATACAAGTTATTTACCCTGCCAGCATTGACCTTGGCTACAAAAGTTGTTTACACTGGGGTAATGGGAAGTGCACCTGTCCTGCAGTACTGTTGACATGGAACTCACAATCTCCCAGGTCCCCCTCACCCTCTATCCTGAGCCAAAGTACCACCATCTTGGACTTTCACTTTTCCCCACAAGCACCATGCTTTTGTCTGCAATTTTTCCGTTAATCTGTCTTGCAGTTCACTAGTCCTACCCTTGCTATAAGCTTTAGTTGACTATTTGAATTTTTTAATTTAGTGATTTTATTAGTAATTCTATAATTTCCTTTATATGCATTTTCATAGCTTTCAGTTCTCTGATAAAAATTCTTCATCTTGCTTAAATCCAATCTGATAATCTAATATCTGGATCATCTACAGATATCTTTCTACTGTTGGGTTTTTTTTCTTGGTCTTTTTTGTTGCCATGCTTAATAATTTTTAAAGCAAATGTTGAACAATGTGCATGACAAATCATAGTGATTTAGGATAATATCATCTGCCTTGAGGAGAATTTAATATTTTTTTTCTGGCAGACTGTAGGATTGGTTATCTCAATACAATCAAGTAAAGAGCAGGTTAGAAAGTGCTTCAGTATTTATAGAAATCTGTTTACTTCCAGTTCACTTTTATTGTTGGGGTTAGCCCCTCAGATGTCTTTCCTAAAAAGTATGAGGCTGGCATAGTCTTCTCCTTTGTCGTGGGTCTTTAACTGTACTCTGTGGCTCTCCAGCTGGTGAGGCTTCTGAGAGGAGTCTGTCATCTCAGATTGTTGTCTATAGCTTCTGCTTAACTCATGCTGCTTGTGCAAAACAAATGCCTCCAAGGAACAAGGGAGGTATACTCCACTCACTTCAGTGATGGTATCTTGTCTTTGGGATCTTGATTCTCATATCTTGGCTTCCTAGATAGTTCTGTAGTTTCCAATACAGATTTTTGTTTTTAATTTTTTCCTTTGCTTGTTTTTCTTTTTGTTGGTCTACAATACCCTACTTGCGTTATTTTAAATATTTAGCTAGTCAATATAAATGAATTTCTTTTAAATACGGTACTTATGTAGAAAGGTATGTTAGTTTATTTTTAGAAAGAATTTTCCTTTTAAAAATAGCTGTTAAGCAGAACACTCGGATGTGTCTATCGGTGTAAGAAACACTTATTGAAAAAATGCGTATGTTTTTATTATTTTTAGTACTCCCTTTCCCTCTCAAGACTGTCCTCGGTTGGGAATACAGCATTTTGTAACAACATTCATCCTGAATCTTGTAGCAGAGGCCTTGTTTGAATCACTCCGTAACTCAAGTACTTTCCCAGATCGACTCGGTTCCTTGAGCCCTCCTTCTTGAGGAAGATCCCTGCAGTAATGTCACATGTGCTGGTGGTACTTATGCTTCTCGATCTGATGTCAGGGAGGGCCAAGAGGGATCTCGAGCAGAAGGCATAAAACAATAGCGATCTCCTTTAACTCACCTGTGTGACTGCGAGGGCATAGACAAGCCCCAGCCGGCCTGTTGAAGAACGAAAGACCTTATGAACAGTGTGCTGCCATCCTGGAGATGTGAGTGAACAAGCCATGAAGAACTGATCTGCTCAGGCTAGAGGGGCCACCAAGGTTTTGGCCCATATTGATAAACACAGACTCATGAGCTAGATACAATTTTCGTTGCTTTAAGCCACTAAGTCTTGGGATGGCGTATTCTATAGCACTGGATAAATTAGCAAAGTGTTGCAATTTGGAGGGAGACATGTAAGTATTTCCCACCTGGGCTTGACGTTCTGATTGGTCTTCTGGGCTGTGCTGTGATAGTGCTCTGTTAAAAGTCTGATGGCAAGGAGAGGTGGTTTAGGAAGACCATGAAGAGAACAGTCTTCCGTCAAATACAGAAAGAAAATTTTAAACAAGGAATGAAAAAGTAATTCCACAGCTAAAACATAATCAGTAGAGTTTGGGAAACTCAGTATCATCTTATTCCTCTCAAATGTCACAATTCTAATTCTCATGATTCTGTTCTTTCTTAGTCAGTCTTTCTATGAAAGCATTTAGGACTGAATTTCCCAGCCCAATGATGGTACTCCACATCTGACGTTTGGCCACATCATTCTTTAGATAAGAGTTAAGAGACTCTTTTACAGCAAGCTAAGAAACTCCTCAACATATGTTATTCCAGAATTTTCCAAAAACACTGAGCCTTGGCCTTTCTTTAAGCTCTGACGTGCACTGAGAGCGTCCGGTCCTCAGTATAGGTCTCCTGTGTGTTAGGTCTCTCATACTGTGCTTTGTAGTGGCTCTTGTCTGCCAATATCATCTCTTCGGTAGACGCTTTCTCTGTGTATCTATATAGGTAATAGTTTAAGGAGCTCCTTTGACACTGTATGTTATGAATTATAAACATTTCTTTCTTTAATGGCAGTTGGATCTTTGCTACTTTCCAACCCAACTAGGTCAGCTGACTAGCTGCATTAGTCAAGGAGCCAAGGCCAGAGATCAGCAGCCGATAACAGAAAAAAAGATTAAGTAGCAGAAAGTAGTACAGAATTAGGTTTATAAAATTTTGAAGACTGAAGAAGCAGGCTCCAGGCTGGACTTCCAGAACTGACCCTGCAGAACTGGCCCACCAAGTGAGCTCAAACCTCTGCCACATCCAGGAATTTGGGGAAACAGGAAGTTTCCTATCTCAGCCGTTGGGTTTACAGTTCCTTCTTCCCTAACTTCTGCCATGATGTGGACCCAGAAGATGGATGCCCTACTCCTCACATATCAACCCCAAGAATACTAGACATGGTATGAGTGATCAGTCTCTCTTATAACTGGTATACCAGTCTCTCTTATAACTGGTATACCTTTATGGTGCCATATTTCAGAAATGATAGAGGTATAGCTTTCACCTCACTTGATAACCTTGAGCCTTCCAAACCCCATGCAAGTATGTCTGTTTGGCCTACTCTGTGTACTTAACCATGAAGAGCCAGGAAATGTGATCTTCTACTATTTATTCTGTATTTCCTGACTACACAGAGTATATCTGTGGCCCAACAGCATCAGCCTCCTCTGTAAGGGAACAGAGATCAGTGAGCCTTTCTGACCCATCCCTTCCTCTCTTTTTAACCTTCTGCTCTTGGGCTCTTTCTTGCCTTAAAAGTAAAAAATTTACATTTTTAGAAACATTTAGTATTATTCTCTTTCTAGAGTAAAGCTCTTTGACTTCATTATAGTGAGTTAATATTTGTAAAGCACTTAAATAGTCCCAGGCACATAGTAATCACTGTTTGAATATCTATCTTTATTTAACTTTTTCTAAGGGACATACTCTGGGGTGCTTCTTGTCTTATGAGTATTTTCTTTTAGAATTTCAGGAATTAAGTCTCTTTGAATGGGACACAAGGTGGACCTATTTTATACTAAATCTTGCTCTAACTGAAAAACACTAGAGGATGATTTTAGTTTTAGGACAGAGATGCTATCCCTCATTATTGCTGTAGCTAATATATTACAGGGAAATAACTGATGCTGAGAATTTGGTCTAATTTCATGTAATTAGATTTAAACCTTATACATAAAAAAAATCCACTCATTTTAGAGATTCCCTTTCTCTTTTAACATCTGGTTTTACACGTATCTGTATTTCTACTTAATAAGGTTAGATACTGCTTTTCCCTAAAAATTCAGGAATAATTAAAAGACAACTACAGAATCATTTGTCTTTATTTTATTATTTATGTATTTATTTATTTATTTATTTGGGATTTTTGAAACAAGGTCTCGCTGTTTATATAGTTCAGGCTGGGCTTGAACTCACTATGTAGCCCAGGCTGACCTCAAACCCATGGAAATCCTCCTGCCTCATCCTCCAGAGTTCTGGGATTATGGGCTTGTACCACCATGCCTGGCTTTTGGATGATTTTAATCATAACCTAAATATAGATTTTAAAAAGACTTTGAAGACTAAAAGAGGGTAGAAGCACACTGGCAGAGAATTAACGCTTACAAGTCTGGCAGGCTGTAAGAAGCCTGAAGCCACAGCCCACCCCCAGTAGTGTCCTTACACTGACAGCCGAGGCAGGAAAGCTGTCACTTCAGACATGCAGCATGCAGAGCTGTGCCCGAGTGGAAACCCCTGAGGCTGGCGCCCCTGCGGTCTTCATAGCTAGCGTCTGCTTTTGTTCCCTGCACTTCAAGCACGGTTGGCTTTACTAGGGTGTCTCATAGCTTTTTTGTCCACACCTGCTTCCTTACGGTCTCCGCTACTGTGAGTGGCCCACACGGATGGACGTCGTGTGCCAAGTCCTCCAGCTCTGAGACAACAATTTCATCTCTGTGCGCCCTTCAGAAAGTGTTTTACAACTCTGCTGCTCAGCTTTTGAGTATGAGGAAGTGATCATTTTAAACAAAGGTTACAAGAGGCCTTCAACTTGGCACTTTCTTTGTTAGGTTTACCCACTTCAGGAGCAAACAGGACGGTGGAGGAAGGGAAGACACACCAGTAAAAACGGCCATTAGCAGAATTTGCAGCCTGAACCAACCAGGATAATTTCAGGAAACCGTGTCACAGAAAACCTTGTGAAATCAGTCTGTTATGTTTTTCACATGTTAGCCTTTTGCTGTGGGAGTGTTGACTGTGACCTTAGGACGGAGGACAGCTGTCATGTGTTTCTGCCCCACCCCTCCTGCACCCCCACACTCCCCCTTCTTCACCTCCTAAATGCAGCTGCCCCTCCTTCTGCTCTGCTTTCACATTGAAACTGTTGTCCTAAATTATCATAAAAGTCTATTTTCTGTTTCGGGAATCTGTGGTCACCAAGTGGGATCCATGTGCAATTGCACGGTGAGACATTGTCTTACTTACCTGCCTTACTACTGGTCACTTGTTCCCTCTTCCTTATACCCCAAGTCCTGCCCCTCCAAGTCCTGCCCCTCGGTCACTTGTTCCATCTTCCTTATATCCCAAGTCCTGCCCCTCTTTAGCACCCAGACCTGGCACAGTGTCCTCTTCAGTACATTTGGTTGGTCAAGGCGAGTCTCAAGGTCAGCCCAGCTTCTGGGGGACTTCACTTGACGGAGCTTGCACATGAGCAGTGGTGGCGAGGTCATGGTGACCATTGACTGCTGTCAGAGCTTGTCTACCCTATTTCCTTTCCCAGTTTTAAGCCACTGGCAGCCTCTAGCTTTTGGCTCCTTTGTTTTCCTTTATATCCCCCATCAAAGCTTGTTTTAAAAAAGATTTTGTAGGAATCTTGTACTTCCAGGTGATTTTAAAATGAGATGTGCCACTCCTATCAGGATGTTTTACACTTTATCTTTCTCTCTCTCTGATCCTGGGGAGAAATGATTTATCTCTTTTTAAGGCAAGTTCAAACATCAGCAAGTCGTGAAAGGGTTTTGGAGTCTCATGTCATGATTTTATAGGCAGTTGAACTCTATCGCCTTCTTCATAGCTGGCTAGAGATAAAAAGACAATGTCATCAGAGAGGGGTTAAGCTCTCCATTTGCAGATGTTGCCCTAGAGCTTGGCTCTGAGCTCCTGAGGAAACCTGTTATTTGCAATGGAAATATCCTTTTGCCACATACTCATGGCTTTCTGGACCATAACTATGAGATGGGCCATATCAGATACCACATCGGAGAGGGGAACCAGGAGTCATCTGGCCATCCATCTAAAAATATTTGTTGAGGACAGTGTAGCTGGGTGCTCTGAAAGTGGCCGCTTGTACCAGAAATGAGCAAGACAGGCAGAGTCCACCATCACAGAGCTTGTGGTCTGGTGGGGCACATGGATAAGGAGCCACCAGGTACAGCATGTATTAAATATAAAGAAAGGAAAATTACAAGGTGCTACGAGAGAACCATGAGGGATCCAATCAGTAGTGTGTTGATAAGTGTTTCACAACTGGTCATCGCAGAAAAACATCCTTGATTTGTAGTATTTGCTGATTTCCATGGTGCAAAGACTCCCACCAATTTCAAGTAACAGTGGCACATTACTGAATGGAATTACAAAAAGAGGTGTAGCTCTTGAACAAAACCAGTACAAATCAACTCAGCGCTCCGCTGGATTTAAACCAGTTGGGGTAGGAGGATGGGAAATTGAGGAAGGATTTCTGGAGGAAGAGCCATCCAAGGTGAGAATTGACACATGAGGAAAAAAATCACTGAAAAAAAAAGTGTCACTAAGCCAGATCCTGTTTCTGTAACAAATGTCCCTGGAAGGGAGGACAGGATGTGTCAAAGTCTGAAAGTGATGAGAGGGCATGGCACATTTAGACAATTACTAGTCAGTGTAGATCAGTGTTGCTGAGTGGTATATGAGGGCAGGGGAAGAGGGGCATGCGTACATATGCCGTGTATAGAGGCGTGGTATGTATCTGTGTGTATATCGTATGATGTATGTGCGTGTGCAGGGTGTGGTATTATAGGGAGGATCGTCTTCCTAATCCCAGCCAAAGTAACTCCATCTTTATCTGGTGGGCCCCCAGTAGCTGCTGAGACTGTGCCAGACCACAGCACCACAAGGTCACCTACCCTGGGGCTCAACAGTGCTTGCTGAGATGGATAGAGTTCCCATCACGCCTAAATTTTCCCAAGACTCTTGTGTTTTGCTGCCTCTTTATGTTGTCTCATCGAGGCTCTATATAAACTGTAGTTCAGAGGAAAGAGATTGGTGGCTTTGGCAGTGCTGCGGCCTACGGGCTGTCCACCGGTCTCCAGTAACCCCGGTAAACTCACCACTCGCCATCCAGACTTGTCTGAGTCGTTCTTTGGACTGTTGGTGTCCTCTCAGTTTGAAGGTGCGTGTTTCTTTTTCATCACTGCAGGAAAATTACAGAACAGGTATGTGCTTGTGTGGTACGTGTGTCTATATATACATATATGTGTGTGCAAATTCACATGTTCGTCTGTTACATTGAGGTATGTGAGTCTTTTATGTGGATGTGTATGTGTGCTTGTGTCTTAGTTGGCTTGGACTGCTATAATAAAGTACCGTAGACTGAGTGGCATAAGCAACATTCAATTTTCACCATTTTGGAGTCTGAGAAGTCCAAGGTGCCTGCAGATTTTGTGTCTGATGAGGGCCTGCCCAGTCTTGCATATTTCTACCTTACTGTGTCTGCATATGGTGGAGAGAGAGCTCTGGTCTCTTCCTCTCCTACAAGGACACTAATCTCATCATGGGAGCCCACCCTCATGATCTCCTCTAAACATAATCACTTTCCAAAGCCCCCACTTCCAAATACCATCATATTGATAGTTAGGGCTTCAACATATGAATTTGGGACAAACACAAATATGCAGTTCAGAGCAGTGTGTGTGTGTGGGTATGTGTGTGTTTTACTGGTAAGAGAAACATGAGCCTGGAATATGAAGTGTTGTATAGATCAGTAGGCCATGTCCTGACTCTCTACTTTAGTTTCTGGTGCGAGATTCTGCCTAAAATTTGTCGATAAGTCTTTCAGGAAAATTAAAAAAAATATCACAGGAACTCTGCTGCTTTACAACTTTCTCTTGGTGAATTTTCTCTAGCTGGAGGCTTCTTCACAGACTCAGAGTCCTAGGAAGGCTCAGTCCATGGCATGTTTCCCATGGGTAGGGCTTGCCCCAGGGTCATCAGAGAGGGAGTGGTATCGAGCTCTTGGCCTCTGGAGCTGTAGTCCAGGACTTTTCTACGTTCCCATCAGTAGAGCTACAGTCAGAAGTAAAATAATTTAGTCAACTCCTGATTCTAAACAGGTAGCTGAAATACTTATGTGAAGTCCTAATAAACAGTGCTTCATTTCATAACATTTTCAAATGGAAAATGGTCCAAGTGATAAACACTCATCATAGGTAACTATTTGATAAAATAGTTCTTTTCGTTTTTTTCTACGCAGAAAGATAAAGAATTCTATCATCTCAGCAGCAGCTCTATCCTCCCAGCAACCCATCAAAGATTAACCAAGATTTGTACCTTTGGGAAGAAAGGCAAAATGACAGCTATTTTGGAGGGGTGTGTTTAAATCACTGAGTTCGCACAGGCTGAGGTATGTGTGTCTCAGCTTGATGAGATTAGAAAGAATTGCTGATTATCCACCTGGGAACAAGTTTGGGCTGCAGATCAGGTTTAGAAAACCTCTTACTCACCAAGCAAAATTTGGAAATTTTCCAAAAGTTTAAGTGAAGATCCTGTCTATCACGGAAGAAACATACCCATCACTTTAAAGGGAACAGTCCAGGTTTCCTTGGAGATGACAATACCAGGAATCAAACAATAAAGTTATCAATCTCAAGTAGTTTATTCGTAAGTGACCCTGATAAAATGCTTTGTGACCCCATTCAGGGAGGGTCTGTCTGAATGATGCTGAACAGGGAAGAATTGGGTTTCTGTTTCTCCACACCCTTAGGGCTGGTGGGAGAACCCCAGATTGGCGATATTTATATTTAATGTCAAACTAAGAGTAAAGAGAGTTGTCCGTGAGCCTTGTAGCTAAAGCAATGCACTGTCTGAAATAGGCTTGGGACTTATAGAAGCCAGGAAAGCTGACTGCAATGTGAAAACCATTTTTCTACTTCTCCTTCATTCCTGGGGCTTCAGCTTCCCTTTAATAAAATGGATATAAGATAATCTCCCAATGAGTCTACCGTGCTAATCAATTAGCCAAAGTTAGAATGTTTTTTAAAAATTAAATATAAGTGAGTTCGTTTTTATTTAGTAACCCTCTGTAACTTTTCTTTGGTCTGACCTGGCCCCCTCAATCCCATCTCCAAACATACTTACTACCTTTGGAAAGTGATTATGTTTAGAGGAGATCATGAGGGTGGGCTCCCATGATAAGATTAGTGTCCTTGTAGGAGAAGAAGAGACCAGAGCTCTCTCTCCACCATATGCAGACACAGTAAGGTAGAAATATGCAAGACTTGGGAGGCCCTCACCAGACACAAAATCTGCTTGGACTTCCCAGACTCCAAAATGGTGGAAATCCTAGTGAGAGCAACCATCCAAGGTAAAACTCTAGAAAGTGGGACTCATATCGTTTGAACCACAACTTATTAATGAAGCTTAAAAACAAAACCAAAAATTAAGTATTGATAAATTCAACACAGTATTTTAATTTTAAGATGCATCATTGTTTTTGAATAACTAGAAGAGAAAAACTTCTGCCAGTTAACCTGACACAGAGTGCTTTCTTTTCTCTTCTTATTATTGTCAGTCTTGTTAGAGTTTTATCAATAGTATTAAGAACTAGTTTTTGTTTCACTGATTTGCTCTATTTTCCTAGTGTTTAGTCTCACTGATATTAGGTCTGACCTTTATTAATTTTCCTCCTGTTTTCTTTGAGCTTGTCTTGTTCTTCTTTTTTTTTTTCCTAGTTTCTTGATACTGCAACTTTGATTACTGAGTTTAGATTTTTCTTTATACCTAATGTAAGCACTTAGCACTACAAATTTTCTTCTCACCACTGCATTAAATGTCACCATATGTGGTGACATTTTCAAAATTTCAGTAAATTCTATGTATTTTTGTTTGTTTGGTTTTGTTTTTTTTTTTTCTTTTTGGTGTTGGGGGTGGAACTCAGGGCCCTGTGCTTGCAAGGCAAGCACTCTAACCACTGAGCTAAATCCCCAGTCCAATTCTATGTATTTTAAAATTTGTATTGATACTTCTTCTTTGACCCATGAATTTTATATAAAAGTGTGTTGTTTAATTTCCATGTGTTTAGAGATTTTTCTATTACTTTTATATTGATTTTCTAGTTGATTCCATTATAGTCAGAAAAGACTGTATGATTTTAATTTTTTTAATTAATTAATTTTATTGGGACATTTTTGATACACAGAATGTTCACATTCATCATAGGGATTTTGTACCTGTACATGATATATCTTGATTTTTTTTCCCCTTCCTCAGTTCTTTCAAATTTGTTGAAATTTGTTTTATTGCCTGGGCTATCATCTGTCTCCATGAAAGCATCAAAATGTTGCATGAAACCTTCAAAAAGTAGCATTTTCTGCTGTTGGCAGTGCAATGTACTACACACATCCATTGCAACGGGTTGGTTGATTGTGTAGTTTGTATCTTTGCTGATTTTCTGTATAGTCACTCTATTGTCTTCTGAGAGGTGGGTGTTGAAGTCACCAACCATAGCCGTGGGTTCGCTTATTTCTTTTTTCAGCTTTATCAGTTTTAGCTCCATGTATTCTGGTACCCTGTTATTTGGTGTGTCCACATTTACGATTGTTAGTTCTTTCTACTGAATTGATCCATTTATCATCATGTATATGACAGAGACAGAAGGACACCTCTTGGCACTAGTAATTTTCTGTTCTCTGAAGTCTGCTTTGTAAGATATTAATACAGTCATTCCTTTTCTATTATTGTTAGTTTTTATATGTACATCTTTTAATCTTTTTGCTCTCAACTTAGAAGCGGTGATAAAAATATGGTAAATATTTTAAAAATTTTAAATCACAATAAAAGATACATTGCCATTAATCCCCCTTTGCTTCCAACACACTTATCTCATTGTTTGTGCCTTATAAAATGTGATAAAAATATGGTGAATGGTTTTGGTGAATACAATCCAAAGGAAAGGCAGATTTTCAAAACATGGTGTGTCCTCATCTTATTCATCAGATCTGGTTTGTTCAACTTCTGACTCTTCTCCAAAGTCAAAATGACCATGAAAGGTAAACAGTTTGAATCAATTCAGGACATGAAAGCAGCCACTACAGTGTAACTGAAGACACACACAAAAAGACTTCCAGAACCACTTGAGAAAGTGATAAGAATGATGGGACGAGTGTGTTTGAAGTGTGGGGGTATGTTCTGAGAGGAATTAATGGCAGTGCATCTTTTATTGTAATAATTTTTAGTATTTAAATACACATCATATTTTCCATCATGTACCTCATATGTCGTTGAATTTGAAGCAAATTCCTTATAAATTACATGTAGCTGGCTCATGTATTTTATTCATTGTTCTCTAATCTCTGCTGATTGATATATTTAAATTATACTTACTAATAAACTATTGATATGTTAGTGGTTAAGCCTGTTATTTTATTACTTATTTTCTTTGGTTCTTTTAGCTCCATTTTGGGAAGTTCTAGTGCATTACTTAAACATTTTTATAAATTTGTTTTTTAACGGTGTTGTTGAATGTATCTCTTCATATATAGTTGTTATCATGGTTGTTCTGGGTATTACATTACACATATGTGACTTACCATAGTCTACTGGTATCAACATTTAACCATTTTAAGTAAAATGTGGAAAAACCACTTCTATTTAGTCCTTTACGTTCCCCATTTAAAAAAATCTTTGCCTTGAATATCAGCATAATATTTAATTAAAATGTATTTGTAAAGTTTGTGGAGAAAATAACCTACTCTAATCACTTACCTTTCTAGTCCTTCCGTTGTTTATTCTTCTTTTCTGAGAGCCAACATTTGTTCTTTTACTATTTTCTATTTGAAGAAATTCCTTTAATCAATCTTTCAGTGAAGGCCTATAGCAAATTCTTTTTGTTTCCTTTTGTCTGAGAGTGTAGCTTTTTTACCTTCCTTTCTGAGAGTTATTTGTGCTGGATATACAATTCACACCTGGAAGTTCTTTTAACACTTGAAATATGTGCCATGTCTCTCTGATCTCCCTGGTTTTTGACGAGAAATCCTCTAACATTTGCATTAGTATTCTCCTGTAGATAAGGTGATATTTCTCTCAGGATGTTTTTGAGTTTTTGTCCTGGTTTTTAGTTTTCAGAGGCAAGACTATTACTAAGCATGTATTTATTTGGGTTTATACTATGAAGGATTTATTCAGTTTTTGAATATGTAGCTTTGGGAAGTTTTTGACCATTATATCTTCAAATTGTCTTTCAGCTTCAATCTTTTTCTCTTCTCCACCTGGCAATCTAATGATGCATAAATTGACTTTTTAAAAAGCTTTTACTCCCCATGTACATAGCCTTATTGTATTTAGTGGGGTTGTTTGTTTGGCTTTTATTTTCTTTCCTCCTGTAGTTCAGAGTGAATGAATTCTAGCATTTATTCAAGTTTACTTATTCTCTCTTCCTTCATTTCCATCTACTATTAAGTACATTCAATAAGTCTTTTGTTAAGTTTGTTATTGTATTTTTGGGTTCTATAATTTCTATTTGGCTTTATTTATAATTTTAATTTCTTTGATGAAATGTTCTATTTTTTCCCAAGAAAAAGTTTAGTTAATTGTTGAAGCATTTTTAGGATAACTACCTTAAAATCCTTGTCTAATAATATCATCCTTTGATCATGTCAGTGTTAGCATCGGTTGGTTCTTTTTTGACTCAATCGTAATTTTATTGTTGGGATTACAGTTGATTTTCATTTATCTGTTAGACATTCTGATAGGTATGTCTATTTAAATTATTTATTGTAGCAAACAGTTATTCTGTTAGATTTGGTACATAGATTTTTGCCTATTTTGTGGGGGTGTAATGATAATTACAGTTTAGTTTTTGAGAAACTGTGTTGTATTATTTGTTCTGCTTGGTTTATATGATTCTGCTAGGGATTACACTGATCCCTACTGGTGCTGCCTGAAGATGCACAAATGTTTTCCCAAGCCAGGCTGTAGGTGTCTCAGTGGGGCAAGGGTGTCCCCAGTCTGCAGGAATAAAAGTTTTTCTATCTGGGAACTTGTCATGACAAGATCTCCCTGCAGGTGAACCCTAGCTTCCTGGAGTCTCTGGATGGAGAAGGGGAGTTTCAGGCTTATTGGGACCAAGAGATTTTCTGAGCAGGACAGTTCTCAATGGCTGGATCCTTCCTGCCACTTCTGTTCACCTGTCCCTGGGCCCCAGCTCCTGTTAAAGGAACCACAAGTCCATAAGGGCTTCTCTGGCTGCTTGTGGGGGGCCAAGAGTGCTTCCTACACCAGGCCACGATGACTTTTATATTTAGAATTTTAATTTTTAATTGCTGAAGGAGGTCTTTTAAAATTTTTGATGCAGGTTTTAATCAAATAAGACTCTTGAGTATATTTTACAAAGAAAACAAAAATAAATTGCTTCAGGTGTTCCTAAAAGTTTTTCACATATAAAGTCAGCTCTTCTGAAGCAATTTTCAGTTTTTACCTAAGAATCATAGATGTATGTAGTTTTCCACAGAGTATCTCCTTTCTGCCTGTTATGGCTTATATCTAGATATCCCACACCCCCAAAGGCTCATGCGCTCATAGGTTGAGGAATTTCAGAGGTGGCTGGATCTAGGGCCTGTGAATATGGATTGAGAGTGTGTGATAAATAAAGCAGTGTATTGACTGTTTTAGCATAGTGATGGGTGAGGATAATGGGAAGGCCCACCCTGGGTGAGGGTGGCACCATCCAGTAGGCTTATAGCCCACAGGTGATAAAAGGGGAAGGAAGGCTCCATGCGTGCTGCCTCCTGCCTTCCCTGCTACGGACTGTTTCTCCTCTGTCATGCCCCTCTGCCTCGGAAATGGCTGACTATGGACTGAAACCTCTACAAACTCAGCTAAAATAAACCTTTCCTCCTTTTAACTTGGTGGTATTGGGCATTTTGTCTTAGCAATGATGAAATAAGTAGGATACTACTATAGACTTTTATTTCTTTTTATGCACAGAATGGCCTTAAACTCACTCTGTAGCCCAGGATGGCCCCAAACTTGCAGCTTCTTCAGCCTCCTGAGTGCTAGGATGCCACAGACCAGTGACGGCAAATCTTTTAGAGCTTTTGATGATAACAACAGCCAGCCGCAGCACAAGTGCCACAGGTCTGCCATAGACTGTTGGTGATGAGGAAGTACTTAATGACAGTCACCACTGTGAGCACTGCATTTTCTTCTGATATTCATTCTACAAGTTTTGATACACATTATGATGACCAAGTCATAAGTACCAGTTGCCAAAAGTCACTGTAAGATGTCTCCTGATTTCTAAGATGTTAAAATATGCAAAAGTGCTTAGAATTATATATATTACTGTATTAGTTAGTTTGTGTTCTTTTCTCCAATTTAATCTTTCTTTAATAAATACTTTAAAAAGACACATCTAATGAAATCCATATCTCTGGAAAACAGTTCTCTTGTTTAAGACAGCATGAGGTATCAAGAAGAATAATTGCTCTTGACGTGCTTAGTGGCCCCCTACCCACCCTTCAGTTTTGAGTGGTTTTATTTTTCCTTCTACCTTGGCGCCTTTCCTTTCTAATCTCTAGTAAGTAACTAGGGAGGTCTTTCTAAAATGTATCTCTTCTCTTTGATCTCCTCTTCAATATCCTTCAGTGATAGCTCAGTCCCTCTGGGGTCATATGCATATGCCTGTGGTATGTGTGTGGTTGTGAACGAGTGTATGGTGCAAGGTGTGCATGGTGTGCCTGTGCTATGGCATAGATGTGGGCATGTGGTAGACAGAATAAGAGCCTCCAAAGATGTTTCTGTCACAACCCTTGGAACCTGTAAATATGTAAACTTACATGGCAAAAAGGACTTCATAGATGTGATTAAAGATCTTTATAAGGGGAGAATATTATGTATTATCTAGGTGAGCTACATGTAATCAAGAGAATCCTTAAAAGGGAAAGAAGAAGGCAAGAGAGATGAAAGTCAGAATTAAAGAAGGAATGTGATGACAGAAACACAGTGCGAGAGAGAGAGAGACAGACAGAGAGAGAGAATAAGTTAAATTTGAAAATCCTGTAGGAATTTTGATGGCCTCTGGAAGCTGGAAAAAAACTACAGAAACAGATTCTCCTCAGAGCTTCCAGAAAGAAGGCAGCCCAAACAACACCTCAATTTTATGACTTCTGACCTCCACAACTGTAAGGCCATAGGTTATGTTCTTTCACACTTACTAAGTCTGTGGCAATTTGTTACAGCAGCAGTAGGAATAACATGGGGCATGTGTGTGGTGAGTGCATCCACAAGTGTGTGAATGGTGGAGAGATCATGTTCTTGTGCATGTGCACAATGGCAATGCAGCCTCTATCAATATAATAAAGGTGATAATGAGCTTTCAAATTCTATTTCATGTACAAATAACTCAGCCTTCTATAACAATAAAAAAAATCATATCGTAGTCATCTGAAAAGTTCATTTATTATATACCAATATACACGTTCTGTAATAAAAAAGCCTCCCAATACATTGAACCATCTTATAAATGAAATAAGAAAATAAAAATTACATCTGTTTACAAATGGGGTTAAATTAACCAGCACAAGATACCGTATATAGTCTGCCCTGCAGTATATATGATCTCTAACCCTAAAGGGAGTCACAAGGGAATTGGTGCTTTGGGATTTGGCGCTGTCGTATTGCTCTTGAATATTTATATAATTATACATGGTGATATTTTCAAGTTAGTCATTTTAAATGTAAAACATTCAAAATATATACAGGTTTTACAGTTTTCTAATATTTCTGGATTAATCTTTAATATTTACATTTAAACACCTTCAGATTCAACATTTTTTTTAGATTCAACATTTTTTAATATGCAGAAGATACCTTTTTCCATTTTCTAATTTGAAGCACTCTTTAGACAAATGAAAATGGAAATACATCATAGAGATGCTATTCAGCACAGTTTTTCCAAATGATAGTAACTTAGAGTTATGATAGTTTCTAGTAATGCTCAATTTCCATAACAAAGTGCACCATTTTACAGTTTCACATCTCTAGAAAATGATACATAAAACAAATATATGTTTTCTTAGTTGCAATCCAGAAAAACTATGGAAATATGATTTAGTCTGATTATATTTCTATGATACTCATATTTCATACTTAGCTTTACTAAAATATAAAACATACAACAAATATTCTTGCCAATGATTTGAAAAGAAAGCAGTGAACTCCAGAAATTCTAGGCAGTGAGTATTAACTTTCACATCTCTTCCATGTAAGTACGTTATGAAAGTATGATAGTTTACATTTCTTTGTAGTTTTAGCACTTATATTTCTAGGGACAACTGTTCAACATTGTATTAAATGACAAATGAATGTTAGCAAACACCTGTGCAAGCTAAAACAAACTAAATCTTATTTTAGACATAGTAAGTTAGAAGAGAACCTTAGCACTGTTAATTATTTGCAAATAAGGCATTTGTTTTCTCTTAGATGATTCTATTATTGTAAACATTGAGGAAGAGCATTACTGAACTATATAACTTAGGTTCCAAATTTAAAATAACCCCAATGGACAGATACATAGAAATGGATTTTTGAGTCCACCAGCTTAATTCCCTGACCCCACCCCAGTAATATAAATGTTTTGACTGTGAGAAAGAAAGCTACACATGTAAAAAATAAAAATCAAATGTACCACATGTTAACATTCTGCCGACTACAGAATAAGCTTATATACATAGACATACAGCAAATCACAGTTTCCTGCACTGAATGTTTATCAAATAAACATGTATCAAACAATACTGGGTAGTGTGTTTCCACATGAACTGTGGTCTTCTAAAAATTCTGAATGAGGATGGAAGACGAGAGGGGCAGCATTGTTCAAGGACGAAAGATGCCACTGGACTGGGAATCACATTAAAAAGCAGAAGCTTCCAGTAGTTTAGCTACATGCAATATTTTTTTGCTGTTGCTCTATAAATAAAGACCCTCTCTATATTTAGTAAAGATGTTTTAACATTTACCAAAAAATCCACTGTGTGAAGCAGTTGCTAATTCAATGTCACAAATAGTATGGGCAAAATATTCCACTCGTGTTGGCGTAACTGCTCTAGACTGGTGTCTGATCGTTTGTATGTCTCACAGGGACGGGTCACAGGACATGCCTTTGGCTTGGGTTAGCCAACAGACCCAGGGTATTTTAGTGCAAGACTGAAGATGGCAGTAGAGTGGTGGTGGCTTTGCCACCGGAGTATCTTCGTTTGAGATTCTGAGAATACAACTAGTTGTTACTTTATGGGGGATGTTGTACGGGGGAGTGGGCAGGGGGAGAGAATATTATCTGATGATTATTAACATGCAGCCCCCCTTACTCTGCTTATATAGCAGCAAGAACACACCTTGATCATCTCACACCGTTCTCATAAAACCTGGGTAGAGATGATATGCACCACAGATTTAAAACATCAACAGCCATTCTTTTTTTTTTTTTGGTGGTGCCGGGGATCGAACTCAGGCCCTTGTGCTTGCAAAGCAAGCACTCTAATCACTGAGCTAAATCCCCAGCCCTTCAACAGCCATTCTTGACAAAACCACAATCTCTCACAGGTGTCTGATGATATTACTAGCAAACATTTTTGGAATTTTTCTGTTGTTATTTCCTATGAATAACATTCCAATCAAGATACCTCAAATGTCTTTTGGATCATAACTTGCAACCATTTCCAGTAGAAAAAGCAAGTATTTTCTCTTAGATTAGTGATGCTTGGAATCTGGGGGATTGTAAATCCAGTCAATTATAATGAGTGCCATACTTCCAATCATGAAGATGATTCCAATTGCAAGGAAAATCATAGCCTGTAATTCAGAGAGAACTTGTAAGGGAAGATAGAAACCATATTTGTCACAGTTTGCTTCTATAAGTTGTTTATGTAAGGTGATGCTCTGGTTTGCCTATTAAATTATAAAACTGTTAGTAACTCAAATGTCTAACAAATCAATCAATTCAGACCCTACTTGAATGAAGGGAGAGACAGAATTTAGAATTCCAACAATACAGTAATGATTAATTGATTCGGTACATCAAAGTGATACAATACCTTGTGATCACTGAAAATTAGATGACAGAAAAATATTTAATGACCTATGGAATGCTCACAATTTTGTAGGTGAAAAGGAGCTGATCATGAAAGAGTAGTATGCATGATATGATTCTGATTTTATAAAGCAAACAAATAAAAACAAAAGCCTAGTAAGTGTTGCATAGTTCTGAAAAAGACAAAAAGTGTATGTGTGTGTACTTTTTTGCAGAGTTGGCCAAAAAAAGTATACATCAGGAAAGAAAAACTTGTATAAATACTCGAATACTAAGTTTAATAAGACATCATGAGATTAATACAAGTTACCTTTGGCCTCTTAAATTCTAAGAGGTCCTCAAAGGGGTGGCCATTAGCCTGCAGACATTTATTAGTATTAGTATTAGTATTAGTATTAGTATTAGTATTAGTATGCTGAAGTGTGTATACATTTTTTGGGTGGACTCTGTATATATATCTTTGTATGTATGAATACGTACAATGAAAAATATTTTGGAATTTTCACACTAGAAGAGGGCTTAAACATTCCACAGAGATCAACCTTCTAATTATCTATGTCAGAAAGCAGCAGCTAAAATTTTTCACTAGTAAGGGCCTCAGTGTCGGTGAACCTTACAGAGATGAATACCCAAACTGCAACCCAAAACCCACTTTTTTATCACAAAGTGCCAACACCACAATTAAACCGGAATGCTGAGGTTTTAGTTTAGAAAAAACAATGTATACATTAACATTTTTTTGTCTTACAAAAAATAACATGAATAGGTAGGCCACCACTGGTCTAGGAGATGATTTTGCTCATTTTTTATCTGGTCAAATTAAAAATGGGTCACAAAGTACATAAGCAACTTGCCCAAGTCACACTGCTGTGGGAGTCAAGGCAAGTGGACTACACGGAGTAAAAATTCAGGGGCAAGATGATGAAGAGCTTTGATACTAAACTCTCTCGAAGTCCCTGAAAAATCGCGAGAGATGAATAAGGCAAAAATTCAGAGTAATTCAGTAAGAAACTATTCATTTTAAGCCTTAATGTAAGATTTTACCTTGTCACTGATCATATTTAGTTACTGAAAAAACACATTTCTACTATATGTTTCAGTCGTCCTACTATGGAAAAGAAATATGCACTTTGCACTTTAATAACATGTTATTTTATGTCTAAAGAAGTTGACCGGAGAGCAAATGTTCCTTTTTTTTTTTTTCCTAATCTTAATCCAAACCAGGGGACAGCAGTGTACAACAGAGGGAAAATGAAATCAACCTTGACTTTGTAGCAAATCTGACCAAAACACTGCATTAGTCCATAACTCTGGTAGGGAGCCTAATTCCTTCCTGATAATTCCACACGTGCAGTGCAGCCACTTCCTGCACTGGAACCTGGTATGTGCCTAGAACACATGTGCCCAGTAACATGTGACATGTAGGAGGACTCAACACAAGACATTTGCTATTGGGAGAGAAGAAATCCTAAAATTATCTGAGTGCCAGAAATCTGCCTCTTTTTCTCCCCTACCAGAGAGTTCCAGCTTTGCCTGGTGTTTGCTTTCTTCGTTGCTTCATTTTTCTAAACCAGGCGTATTTTCTGGCTTATGTTAAGTAGTTGAAGAGCAAGTTGTAATGGGGAAAATCGCAAGCCCTACTTACCCCGACCTTTTGGGGTGACCTAAAAGGTTCTTTCTTGACAAGTCTAAGATAAAAAGCTGCTGGAAGGATGAAAATCAGCATCGTGGCAGAAGAAGCTCCTAAGGAGAGAAACAGGCAAGTGAATTTCCTGCCTGGCAGGTGTTCCCGGAAGAGCAGATATGGGAGAGTGTGCACTTCAAAGAAATCAAATCAAAGGATTTCCTATTCTTCCTAGCACTAAAGGCACATCCTTAAACCACACCAGCTCATCTGCGTTGCTTATTCTTACAAGGTATGTTTATAAAGAAAATAAAAATGTTCCTAACATCATAGCTGCATAAGTATAATATATAATAAGCAATAAAAGGCTGAAACATAGTACAAACTTACAGAGGATTAGTCATATAAGTGCCTGCTAAGGAAGTTGAACTCATCACGTACCCTTTTTTTCTACCTCTTACTTTTCAAGTTATCTACACATGACTCTTTACAAAGCTTTCTATTGTATTTAAAATTTGGGTAACTCCTCAATCAGTAGAATGAGAAATTAAATATATTAAGGGACCAAGTAATTAAGGGAAACGATGTGCTTTAAAAATTAACTTCCTTTTCCTCTGAAAATATCTTTTAATGTTCAGCTGATAAGAGACTCAAGAGATAAGTGGGTAAAATATGTCTTCCTGACTCTTTCCTGATGGCTGACTTAGGAACCGTGTCCAGTCCCCGCTCTCCCCCTGGCTAAGGTGTATAACTTGACTTCCAAGAGGCTCACTTTCCTCCTCTTTCATAAGAGGCCACTGGACTAAACAACCTGTAAGGCAGTTCCCAGTGCCACCTGGGAAGAAGGAAAAATGATTGGCACAGGCCAGAGCCCAGCAGGGATGTTGGGAATCCCATGAGCCTGTAATGGACTCAGATCCCAAGTACCCAGCACTGGCACCCCGACCACCGTTTAAGGAGGAATAAGTTTCTGAAACTTACCAATGAACCCAAAGATGTATTTTATAGTTGGCACAAGGATGACCAGAACATTATTAAGTGCAATAATGATGGCTGCAATCACAAAGTGTCTTATCCAGCTGAAGGGTCTTTTGGGAAATAACAGTGTGATCACTGATGTGCGAATCTATGAAAACATTCAACAGCAAGATCATTGTTTTTGACTTTTTCTATTATTTTAAATGTTCTTGTTCTTCTAAAGCATTTTTTTCTTTTTCTCTAGAAAAGATCTTGATGCTTTTTTCCAGTATTTTTCATTGTGTTAAAATAAATATAATGTAGAATTTGCCACCTTAACCAGTTTTTTAAGCACATAGTTCAGTACTTAATTCTGTACATTTATATTGTTGTTCAACCTTCATGCTGAATTTTGATATCTAAAAGTGTCAGTCTTCTTTGTTAGTATATTATGTGTTCATTTTCTCATCTTTCAGAATCTTGGATTAAGAATAATCTCGGTAAAAAAGAGATAAAATAACAGATAAGATATACAACTCAGAGACCATAAAACGCTGATGGCTAAGTTATCTGATCAGACTGGCTTAAACATTAAAGATGAGCACAGAATTTATTTACAATACACTGTCAAAGAATTCCTACAAACCTGGATTTTTCTTTAGTTTCCATTACATTTAACATTTTTCTACCTGATATCTTTTAAAAATATTTTTGTGTTTATCCTTTTTCATTCTCTCCTTTTACCTCCTCATCAATAGATTATAAATGCATAAAAGGCAAGGAATAAGATTTAACATTTCTCAGAGTTTCTGGTTTAATGTCTCCCATGTAGCAGGCAATTAGCAAATGTTAAATTAAACTGACAGAATCTTTTTCTTCCCTTAGAGTCCTTGACAGATTTTGGCCTTATTTCAGCAGTTGAAATAAGTAGGCAAAGGGTCAAGAGAGGCTCATTTGTAGCAGCTGCTCAAGTTACTGGGTGTAAGTGGACAGAGATCCCTGTGGCAGGGGGAGGGCCTACATTCATGTTTGCACAGCTTGACAATGTCGAAAATGTACTTATCTTTGGAATCCATTGGAGGACACTTTTTTGAGTTAGTGGAATTACTCTACTGGCTTTTCAGTAAGTGAGCACTTCAGTTAAGCTAGGACTTCACATTTTTAGAAATGCTGGGATTGATTTTCATTTATTTAGTTCTAAAGTCCCAGTGGCATGGAGACAGGAACTCACTTAAAAGAAAGAGAATGTAAAATACATTTTGAAACATGTATGAACAACCAAAAATGCAAGCTAATTGCTTGCAGTTTCTCATGTGACATTCCTTTCATACCACTCCACCAAAGATTAAAGCCATCTGTTTAGGTTGAAAAGGGAATTTCATTTCTAGAACGGCAAACCAGATAGTCCCTGGAAATAGTTTAAAAATGACTTTGTAAAGGGTTTAAAAATTGGATTAGTTAAAATTATGAAACTCAAAGACAGCTCCAGGCTCCATCTTTGGACCCAGGTTTGAGCCAACAGGTCAGGATGTTCCCGGGTGGGGGATCCACACTGGCTCGGCCCGTGCACCAGCAGGGTGAAACTCAAATAAGGTGGGAAACATCTTAGACAGAAAGCACT
The DNA here is from genome assembly GCA_004026905.1 of Hystrix cristata. Classification (NCBI taxonomy): domain Eukaryota; kingdom Metazoa; phylum Chordata; class Mammalia; order Rodentia; family Hystricidae; genus Hystrix; species Hystrix cristata. The sequence continues at coordinate 6,178 of PVJO010011547.1, read as the reverse complement.
GTTGTCTCTCTCTCTCTCATTAGTGTTTTTTTTTTAAACTTTTAGAGGCATAAAGGATGAGGCGATGTGGGCGGGCTACCAAAGATCTCCCAGAGAGCTGCAGTCTGACAACTGCCCCCAGACTCCACACTTGGAGGCCAGGATCAACATAGTACCCAGCACTGACCACTGCAGACTCGGTAGAGCTAACGAGCATAGAAATCGGGTTTTGGCCTGTGCCCCCCACACAGTGGTGGCCATCAGAGAAATCTCACTATATGTGTGTGTGTGTGTGTGTGTATAATATATGTACATATTGGTTTTGTTTCTCCTTTTATTTTCTCTTTCCCTTACTCATCCTGTTACCCGCCTGATGCATTCTCTTGTCTACATATTCTTTCTTGTTGTTGTTTTGGTTTTTACTTTTATTGACTCCTGCCTTGCTCATATCTCTCCTTCCTCAAACAAATGCTTTGATTTTTCCTTTTCATTTTCTCTCTCCCTTTCATTTTTCATATGAGTAAATATTGTCTAGATTCTACATGGTTTGACCCACTACTCTCACCTTTCGCTCTTCCTAGACTATCTACTCAAGTTTCCCAAAGTATAAGTAACATCCTATTTTAAATTTTACATCTACTAGAACTTTCTTCATTACCTCTCTACCTTTTCCTATCCCTCATTATCCCCACAACAAGCAGGGTAAAAACCATTCTACTAACAGGATACCCACTACATACAAATTCCTGGTTTATATTGGATTCTGCTTTATAACAGTGTTGACCTTACTTTTATGGTTAGATACAAAGTTAATATTTACCACGGTCAGTCAATTTCATGAATGTAATTGATGCTATTGCTAATGTACTAGTGTAACAAGTGTGTCATACAGGTTGTAACCAGTTGTACTTTCTCATATGGTAATACTGTAATTATCTGAGGTAATAATCATTAACATAATCCAGGGTCTTGAGACAACCACAAAAGCCAAGAATCACATATACCTAGAAGACACTGAACGAACAGAATTCTCCTTAGAAAGCATTGATATTTGTCTTCAAGTAATCTCCCATAATCAAAATATAAAAATCAGTACTGAAACTAAAAGAGGAGAAATACATATAGGTAAAAAAAAAAAAATGATGAGACCCAGAAGTAAAATACAACCCCAGACCCCAGAACAAATCTAGAGGAAAATGAAATAGAGGAAATTGGAAAACACTCAACCAAACTTTCAGAAATGATAGCAGCAGAAGTTAAAAAATAGATGGATGAGGTTATAGAGAACATCAGATTAGAAATAATTGGCCAAGTTAAGACAGAGATGATGATCATAATGAAAGATCTGCTTAGTGAATTTAGAGTAGACACACATAAAAAAACAGAGGAGCTTAGAAAAACAATGGAAAACTTGACCACTCAGTTTAGGAAAGAAATGGAACCCATGAAACAGATCCAAACAGATATCCAAGAAATCAAAAACGGTTTTGAAAGTATATGCAGTAGATTAAATGAAAGTGAAGACAGAATCTCAGAACTAGAAGACAGGACTGCACTTTACGACCATGAAAAGGAAAACTTCTTAAAAATAACTAAAGACTATGAGAAATCAATACAACAACTGCAAAATGATGTAAAGAAGAACAATATAAGATTGATTGGAGTGAAGGAAAAAGGAGACAGTGCAAAGGATCTAAGAAGATTATTCACAGACATAATGACAGAAAACTTCCCAAGGATGAGAAGAAAACTTGACATACGGATAAGTGAGGCACAGAGAACCCCAATTACCCACAACCAAAATAAATCTATACCAAGACATATAATAATCAAGATTCCAGAAATTTAATGAAAGAACAGAATACTGAAAATTGTTAGAGAAAAAAACCAAATCACCTGTCAAGGTAAACCCATCAGAATCACAGCAGACTTCTCAACACAAACCCTTAAATCAAGGAGTGCCTGGAGCAAAATATTTCAAGCCTTAAAAGAAAATAATCTCCCACCCAGATTGATGTACCCAGCTAAACTATCTTTCAAATTCAACAATGAAATAAGACATTTCCATGACAAAGAACAACTGAAGAAATTCATGACCTCCAAACTAACTCTAAAAAATATTTTGAAAGATATCCTAGAAAAGGAAAAAGGAATCTATAATTACAAGGACACTAATAAATAATAATGCACTAGGCAAGACAGTTAAACTGAGGTGAAACACAGAACAAACAACGGAAAAGATCTATGACAAAGATAAGTCAATACATAACAGATACAACCACCAATGTAAATGGTCTCAACTCACCAATCAAAAGAAACAGACTAGCAGAATGGATCAAGAAACAAGATACATCAATATGTTGCATACAAGAGACACATCTAACTCAAAAGGAAATTCATAGACTGAAAATCAAAGGATGAAAAACAGTATTTCATGCAACAGGAACCCAGAAAAAAGCATGGGTAGATATCCTAATCTCAGACAAAGTGAACTTCAAACAAAAACAGATCAAGAGGGACAAAGAAAGTCACTACATACTTCTCACAGGAAAACTCCAAGAGGAAGAAATAACAATCATTAATATTTATGCACCAAATATCGGTGCACCTAACTACATAAAACAAATATTAAGGAACATGAAAGATCACATAAATAGTAATACAATTATAATGAGAGACATCAATACCCCATTGTCACAAATAGACAGATCAACAGGACAAAAATTTACCAAAGAAATATCAGAACTGAATCAAATCTGTGAACAAGTGGACTGAGCAGATGTATACAGAGTGTTTCACCTCACAACAACAGAATACACATTCTTCTCAGCCGCACATGAACGTTCTCCAAAACAGACCACATACTAGCTCATAATGCGTGTTTAAGTAAATGTAAGGGAATTGAAATTATACCATGCATACTGTCAGACCATAGCGCAATAAAACTGGAATTCAATGGTAACAGAGAACAAAAATACCTACATAAACACATGGAAACTAAATAACATCCTTCTGAACAACAGGTGGGTCACAGAAGAAATTAAAGAAGAAATTAAGCAATTTATTTAGCTTAATGATAATGCTGATACAACATACCAGAACCTATTGGATACAATGAAAGCAGTACTACGAGGGAAATTCATTGCATTGAACTCCCACATCAGGAAGACAGAAAAAGCCCAAATAAACAATTTAATGTTGAACCTCAAACATCTAGAAAAAGAAGAACAAATCAAACCCAAAGCTTATACAAGAGAGGAAATTATTAAGATCAGAGCTGAAATTAATGCAATTGAGACTAAGAAAACAATACAAAAAAATCAATGAATCAAGGAGTTGGTTCTTTGAAAGAATAAATAAAATAGACAAACCCCTAGCCACTCTTATCCAAAAAAGGAAAGAAAAGACCCAAATCCATGCAATAAAAAAATGAAAGGGGTGAAGTCACAACTGACCCAATGGAAATCCAAAGGATCATCAGCACCTATTTCAAGAACCTATATTCAAACGAGATGGAAAACACTGAAGAAATGGACAGATTCTTAGAAACATATGAACTACTAAAACTGAATCAAAAAGAGATAAAAATTCTAAATAACCCAGTATCAGCCATTGAAATTGAAGAGATAATTAAAAACCTACCAACAAAGAAAATCTCAGGTTCTGACAGTTTCACAGCTGAATTCTACAAGAAATTCAGAGATGATCTAATACCACTATTCCTCAAATTCTTTAATGAAATTGAAAAGGAAGCAGTACTTCCAAAATCAATCCTGGAAGCAAGTATTACCCTGATACTAAAACCAGAAAAAGATCCCACCAAAAAAGAGAACTACAGACCAATTTCCCTAATGAACATAGATGCAAAAATTTTCAATAAGATACTAGCAAACAGAATGCAACAGATTATCAAGAAGATTATACACTACGACCAAGTAGGATTCATCCCAGGGATGCAGGGATGGTTCAACATATGCAAATCAATACACGTAATACATCGTATCAACAGAATCAAAGACAAAAATCACATGATCATCTCAATAGATGCAGAAAAAGCATTTGATAAAATCCAACATCTAAATCTGATAAAAGCCATCTATGACAAACCAGCAGCTAACATCACACTAAATGGTCAGAAACTTGAAGCTTTCACACTAAAACCTGGAACAAAACAAGGCTGCCCACTATCACCACTGCTATTCAATATAGTTCTAGAAACATTAGCCAGAGCAATCAAGCAAGAGAAAGAAATAAAAGGAATAAAGATAGGAAAGGAAGAAGTTAAACTATCATTATTTGTGGATGACATGATGCTCTACATAGAAGACCCCAAGAATTCCACCAAAAAACTTCTATATTTAATAACTAAATTCAGTTGCATAGCTGGATACAGTCAACACCAAAAGTCAATAGCATTCCTATATACCAATAGCAAACTCACTGAGAAAGAAATAACAGAAGATATTCCTTTCACAATTGCTTCTAGAAAAATGAAATACTTAGGAATCTATCTAACAAAACACGTAAAAGATCTTTTCATTGAGAACTACAGTACTCTAAAAAACGAAATTGAAAGGGATTTCAGACAATGGAAAGATATCCTATGTTCATGGGTAGGAAGAACCAACATAGTGAAAATGGCTATACTTCCTAAATTACTATACAGACTTCATGCAATTCCAATCAAAATACCAATAACATACTTCACAGAATTAGAAAAGGCAGTCATGAAATTTATCTGGAACCAGAAGAGACCAAGAATAGCAAAAACAATTCTGGGCAACAGGAATAAGGCAGGGGGCATCACAGTCCCTAACTTGAAATTATATTATAAAGCTTCTGTGATAAAAACAGCATTGTACTGGCATGAAGACAGACCCCAGGACCAATGGAACAGGCTAGAAGATGCAGAAATAACTCCAAACAGACTCAAATATCTCATCTTTGACAAAGGAGCCAAACCCCCCCACTGGAAGAAAGATAGCCTCTTTAATAAATGGTGCTGGAAAAATTGGCTTACCAGATGCCAAAAACTAAAACTAGATACATGTCTCTCACCATGTACTAAACTAAAATCAAAGTGGGTCAAAGATCTAAACATTAAAACAGAAACACTAAATCTCCTGGAGAATAAAATAGGAAGAACTCTCGAAGACATAGAGGTTGGAAAAAATTCATGAAGAGAACTCAGACTGCACAGGAAACAATACAAACAATCAATACTTGGGACCACATCCTATTAAGAGGCTTTTGCACAGCAAAAGAAATCACTAATAGAGTGGGGTGAAAAACCACAGACTGGGAAAAAATTTTTGCCAGGTGTCCCTCAGACAAAGGTCTAACATCTGGAATATATAAAGAACTCAAAAAAATCAAACCCTCCAAATTTAAAGACCCTATCCCAAAATGGGCATCTGAAATGAATAAACATTTCTCAGATGAAGAAATAAAAATAGCAAATAAATATATGAAAAAATGTTCAACATCATTAGTCATTTGAGAGATCCAGATCAAAACAACACTAAGAAACCATCTCACTCCAGAAAGAATAGCCATTATCAAGAAATCAACCAATAACAAGTGCTGGCGGGGCTGCAGGGAAAAAGGAACACTCCTCCACTGTTGGTGGGAATGCAGACTGGTCCAACCACTGTGGAAATCAGTATGGAGATTCCTCAGAAAACTACAACTAGAAGTTCCATTTGACCCACCTATTCTTCTGCTTGGTATCTTCCCAAAAGAATTAAAATAATCATAACACAGTGATAGATGCACAACCATGTTCATAGCAACACAATCTGTAATAGCTAAGTCTTGGAAAAGACCTAAATGACCAACAACTAGTGAATGGCTAAAGAAGATGTGGTTTTTCTACACAATGGAGTACTACTCTGCCATAAAAAAGGACAAACTAGAGACATTTGTAGGTAAATGGATGTTCCATGAGAACATACTCTTAAGTGAAATAAATCAGACACTTATTAGTACACATCGAATTGTTTCTCTGATATGAGAAACCATAAGTGTAAATAAGGACAAAGGAGTAGAATAGATATTATGTTTAAAAAAAAAGAGAGATAGTATTCAAAAGAGAGGAGAACTAGATAGGGAAAAGGGGGATAAAGAAGAAGGTTAAAAGAAAAGTAAGATGAAAGGGGGGAAAAATGGTAAAGTGTAGTTACACTTATTGCAAATAGGG
>PVJO010011546.1:0-59268 GCA_004026905.1 Hystrix cristata | reverse complement strand
AAAGGGAAGGAGAAGAAATGGGAAAGGTGAAGTGATCAAAATGTTATATACATGGACAAATAGGCCAAAATGAAACCCACTAGTCTGTTTGACTAATATATATTACTTTTTTTTTTTTTTAAAAGTAAGTGCTAAGACTGGTGATGTGGGTCAGTGGTAGAGCACTTGCCTAGCATGTCCAAAGCTCTGGGTTTGGTCCCCAGAACCCTTTCCCAACGAGTACTGCTTATTGCTAGGTTAAGAAAGTCAAACACTGAATGATTCCAACTATATGACATAAAGATGAGTGGTTGCCAGGGGTTCAGGGGCAAGAGAGAGATGAATAGGTGAGATACAAAAGATTTTGAGGACAATAAAACCATTCTAAATGACACTGTAAGAGTGGCTACATGATGTTATACATTTGTTAAAACTCATAAAATATACAATGTAAAGTGTAAACTCAAGTAAACTATGGACTTTAATCATGATATATCAATATTGCCTTTTCGTACTAATAGAGGATAAAGGAGTAAATGAAAAATAAAATGGAAATTCCAATAAGCAGAATTTTCTGTTCTTTTGAGCTATTAAAATGACTTGCTACAGAGGATGTAAACATAAACATGTCCTCGGTTGTCAACATGAAATTTTGAGACAGTAAAATTGCCTCTGAAAGATGAACAAATCGTGAGAACTGAGAGCTTCCAACAATCGTAAATTTTTTTTAAAAGTTGTTTGTGTGGTATTTTGGGGAGCAATTTTGCCATTGCAATCTGTCAAAGCAAATCTTTCATTATCAAAATGTAGAGATTTTTAATGTTGTATTCTCTTGTTATGATACAATTAAAATTACATACAAACTAATAAAAAACTAATTAAAATTACATATAAACTTAACTATTTGTAAATGGAGAAATAATTCCCTATATTACCATGATTCAAAGGAAAAATTATGTGTAAAATAATGAAATATAGCAAAGCATATGGGATATGGCCAAAGGAGGCTCAGGGGAAAATTTACAGCCTCAAGGTTATTTTTAATTACTGAAGACTGAAAATAATAAAGTACCTCACTTAAAAATGGCAAAAATAGACTATAAAATAACCAAAATGTAGTATAGTAGTAGAAAATTAATAATGATGGAAGATTACAAAAATTAGTAGAATACATAAAGCTAAAACTCACTTTAAAAAGAAAACTTTTACATTTTAGATAATTGTAGACTTACATGCAGTAGTGGGAAAACACAGTGATCCTCTGTGACCTCTCTCCAATTTCCTCCAATTTTGTAAATATATTGCACAGTTGCAAGATCAGGATATTTACATTGACACAGTCACGACGCAGAACATTTCCAACCACCAGGATCCTTCCTACTGTCTTTATATCAACAGCTACCTCCATACCCTGCCCATAAACCCATCCAGTTCCTCACCCCTGCAGCCCCAAATCTGTTCCCTATTTCCATACTTTTGTAATTTTAAGAATGTTGTATAAATGGAAACATATAATAGGTAACCATTTTGGATTGGCTTATTTTCGCTCAATATAATTTCCTGGAGATTCATCTAAATTGGTGCATATGTCAGGAGTTCATTTCTTTGTAATACCGGGTAGTATTCCACGGTATGAATGTACCAGTGTGTTTAACCATATCACCCCTTGAAGGGCATCTGGGTTGTTTGTAGTTTTTGGCTCTTGCAAATAGATCTGCTGTGAACAATCAAGTACAAGGTTTTGTGTGAACATAACTTTTCATTTCTCTGGGATAGATGCCCAAGGGTGCAATTGTTGGGTCATATATATAGTTGTTGGATGTTTAGTTGTGGAAGAAACTGCCAAATCATTTTCCAGAGTTGTACCATTTTATATTCCTCCCAGTAATGTGTTAATGATTCAGTTTGTCCAATTCTCATCTGCCTTTGGCTAAAATATATGTGTAAGAATGATATTATATATATATATATATATATATATATATATATATATTGATTTTAGCTGTTCTGATGAGTGTGTAGTGGTATATTGCTGTGGTTTTAACCTGCATTTCCCCGGGGGCGAATGATGTCTATCTTTTAGGAGGGGGTTACTGAGGATCAAACTCAGGGCCTTGTGCTTGCTAGGGACAAGCACACTAGGGACTACAGACCTGAATCCCCAGCCCCTGATGTCTGCTTTTCATGTGCTTGTTTTCCATCTGCATATCATCTTCAGTAAAATATGACTTCGTGCCTTTGCCATTTTCTAATAGGGACTTTTAGATCGTTGAGTTTTCAGAATTCTTTATATATTCTAGATATCAGGTCTTTACTGGATTAGGGGTCTGTACTATTTTCTCCAAGTCTGAAACTTGTCTTCTCATTCTCTTAACAGAAACTCATTTCTGCAGAGCCTATCAGGATGACTAGAGTCTTGGCAAGCCCACATGACCACATGGCCACATGACACTTTTCCTGTTTTTATAAAAATTTGACTGAATTCCTAAAGCTAAGAATGATTGTTGGTAGTGCCAATATAGTTAAAACCAATAGGAAAAAAAAATAAAATAAAACCAACAGGAACTGGAGGCATCCAGGCAGGACTTACTAAGAGGTGGCAAAACAACTAATCACTGATATTATTTAAGGGGATTTTTAGACGTAGCGAGGCGCTGAACTTTTTCTCTGCACCGGTGTGGGTGGGGGACTGCTTCCTCACACCCTCCATTTGCAGAGACAGTGGTCGTATCTGAGGGTGCGTGTCAGGCATCTCCCTACCAGGACAGACCGTAGCTAAGCTGCGGATATTGTTGGGATCTCCACGGCATGCTGCTGAGAGGGACAGAAAGAGTGTTAGGGGAGGCTGTGGATGTGTCTTCCAGAGTTTTGTGGTAATCGTGAAGAAATAACCTCATCTCTGCTTCTTGACAGGGCAATCTGAAGACAAGCACCTGGCCAAACTCACGTCCTGTTCATCAATTGATCAGGCTGCACTTGGTGGCTGGGCAGGGCGTGGATGTCAGAGGACTTAGGAGCCAAGACGTCGGGTTTGACCTTACCTGGGAGGTCTGCACGGCAGAGTGGGGCTGAAAGAAGCCTAGTGGGAGCTGCCATAAAACAGAGGTTGTCTCGTCTTTATGAGGCCTTGCTGTGGAGCACAGGGGTGCAGAGGGGTCTCTAAGGGACCACCCTGAGGACTCATGAAAGGCCAGTGTCGCATGCATGGTGTGAAGAACACCTTAACCCCTAACCACCACAGTGGCGCCAGCCTTGTGTCCTTAAAGTCTGTTCTTTGCTCTTGAGGGTCAGTGAGGGAAAGAGGAAAAGACTGCGGAAGGAGTCCTGTGTTCCAGAGCAACAGCAGATGACAGGTGTCCCAGCTTCTCAAGGGACAGACTGAGATGAGAGTTCTGTTAAAAGCGATTTGTTAGAAAGTATTCTGAGGAAAAACGGGTAGTGGAATGGGGAAGCAGGATGAGGAAGGGAAGGAGGCCCAGGAAGGCAGAGCTGGGGAATAGAAGCTGACTGTGAACCAAAGATTCTTGTGAAAGTGATTCATTAGGAAGAGTTTTCAGCAATTTCAAACAAAGTTCAGTGGTGGTGGTGTAACTTAAGCTCAGTCCCACAGGGGAGCAATGGAGACGACGTAGGTCACAACTCAAGAGTTATCCCTATTAGGAACATGGGAGCTAGCATCTGTCAGTCATTGGTTAACAGCAAGAATGTAAATCTCAGGATACATCTGCCCTTCCACGTGCCCAGATGATGTATGAGGGTCTTCATCATACGAAGAAACATTGATGCTGGCTGTTAAGAAGAAACCCACAGGGGAATCTAGTGTGCAGGAAAAGGGTGAAGGATCCGAAGGGTCCAAGCAGAGCCCTCAGTGTCTGCTGTGGCTCTGCCCATGGCAGATCCATCCCGGGCCAACACTGCTGAAAGGTCTGATGGCGCGTGAGATGAAAGTTTTGCTTTAGTCTGGCCTGGACTTTGAGACCTGAAATTAAGACTGTTGTTATAGCTGGATGTATAGGAAGGAAAGATGCCAAAGTATAGCGAAGGACATATTAGTATATGGTGTGCTTCATCAGATTAAAGAAGCTCCCTTCTATTCCTAGTGTACTAAGAGCCTTTTAAAAAATATCATAAATGGGTACTGAATTTTGTCTAATGTCTTTTCTGCACAAGGTGATTCAATTATGTAGTTTTTTTTCCTATAGATTTCTAATAAACAGATTACATCGATTGGTTTCTGAGCATTTAGCCAGACTTGCAGTCTTGGCATAAATTCCACTTAGTTGTGCCTTTTTTATGAATTGCTAGACTCAAACTGCTAATATTTTGTTGATAATTTTTGTGTCTATGTTCACATGACATTTGGTCAGTACTTTTCTTGTGTTGTCTTTGTCTAGCAGTGGTGGTGAAATTACCACCACTATGCAAGCCAAGTTTTCCCAGCAGCTGAGCATTGGATAACAGTTATTTTTTCTAAACTAAAACCTCAGTATTCAGGTTTAATTACAGTGTCAGCACTTTGTAATAAGTAAGTGGGTTTTGGGTTGCAGTTTGGGCACTTGGTCTCTAACAGATTCACCATCTCTGGATTAGGGACAGGGAAAACGCTAGCCTAATAAAATGAACTGGGAAGTGTTCCTTCCTTTTCCATTTTCTGGAAAAGACTGTGCTGAATTGGTATTCTTCATCTCTAAGTGTTTGATAGAATTCTCTAGTTAAAGTGTCTGGGCCTAGAGAATTCTTTTTTGGAAGGCTGTAAATTATGAATTCAATTTCTTTATAGTCATCGAACTGTTTAGTTTACTTATTTAGTCTTGGGTAAGTTTCGGTAGTTTGTGTTTTTTGAGTCATTGTTCAAATTCATTGAAGTTATTGAAATTTTCGTGCATACAGTTATTCATTTTTTTTTTAACTCTCTTCAGGCTTGGTAGTAAAATCCCCTCTTTTATTCTAGGTGTTAATAATTTGTGTTAAAAAATAATAATAATAATTTGTGTTTTTTCCCCTTTTTATCTTTGTCAGTCTTGATAACAATTTATCAATTGTATTGATATTTTCAAAGAACTGGTTTCTCGTTTCATTGATTTTTCTCTTTTTTTGTTTTCAGTTTCACTGATTTCTGCTCTTATTATTTTTTTAATTTTGATTTTTTGAGACAAGGTTTAACTTTGTAGTTTAGGCTGACCTCAAACTCACTGTATAGCTCAAGCTGGCCTCAAACTAACGGTGATCCTCCTGCCTCAGCCTCCCGAGTACTGAGATTATAGGCGTGTACCACCATGCCTAGCTTGCTCTTATGTGTATTTTTTCTTTTTTTTCTAATTGTATTGTTCTCTTTTTTAGTTTCTCGAGGTGGGAGCTCAGATTATTGACATAAACCTTTCCTCTCCTTAGTATAAACAAGCCATGTTTTAATTCTAAGAATTTCCTTAGCCGCATCCACAAATTTTGACGTGTTATATTTTAATTACAGTCAGTTCAAAATAGTTCCTAATTTCTCTTGAGTTTTTTTTAACCTATAGATTATTTAGAAATGCATTATTTAATTTTCAAGTGTTGGAGATTTAAAATTCTTTTCGTTATTGATTCCTAGTTTAATTCCATGATTATCTGATGACATATTTTGTATAATTTCATTTTCTTTAGACTCACTAAGGTTTGTTTTATGGTTTATAGTGGAGTTAGCTTGGGGAAAGGTACATGCACACTTGAAAATGGTGTGTATTGTGCTATTGTTGGGTGGAGTATTATACAATGTCAACTAGGCAGCCGCTGATGGCACCATTCAGTTCTGCATTTTAGGGCTGAAGTTTTTAATCATAATGATTGATTTGTCTCTGAGTTAATGGTAACAAAGGGACGTATGGTGGGGCTTCCAAATAGGCTCAGCGTGGGGCTGGTCACCAGACGGAACAAATGATTGAAGGGTTGAAGCTTTCAGTCGCCTGCGCTGCCCTCTGGGGTGGCGGCTGGAGATGAACTTGTATGGGAACCTTCAAACCTGGAGAGATCGTGAGTATTCAGGGTGATGAGGACATCCACGTGCCGGGTGGGTGGTGTACCCGAACTCCACGGGACAGAAGTGTCCCTCCTCAGGACCTTGCGTACCTGGCCCTTTGCACTTTCTCATCCGGCTGTTCATCTGTATGATATTTATTATGATGAACTGGTCAACATAAGCAAATGTTTCTCTGAGTTTCGTGAGCTGTTCCAGCAAGTTACTGAACCCAGGGGCAGAGTTGGGGGTCTCCCTTTTACACCCAGTTAGTGAGAAGTGGGAGTAGCCTGAATGTGTGATTGGCAACTGAAGGAGGGTGATCACATGCAACCAAGTCCTTAGCCTGTTGGCTCTCTATGTAGATAGCATCAAAATTTAATTAAATTATAGGATACCAGGGATGGGGATTTAGCTCAGTGGTTAGAGTGCTTGCCTAGCAAGCATAAGGCCCTGAGTTCGATCCCCAGCAAAACAAAACAAAACAAAACAAAAAAATTACACGATACCCAACTGGCATTTGCAGGTAATTGATTTTTAGTGTCAGGAAATATCCTAGTTATGCTATTAGCGCAAGAAAAAAATTGTATCAGTGGAACAGACTAAAAATACAGAAACACATACAAATATAATTAGAAACTTAATATGTGATTAAAATCTTACTTAAATTCTTTGGGAGAAAATATAAGCGATAATATATTTTATAAACCATTTATTCATTTGAAAGAAAGATTGCTAGTCATGCTCTATGCAGGAACAACAGGCTCCATTTGGGTAATCATATAAATGTAAACATTAATCATTAAATCATTAAAATATTCCAAAGAAATTTGGAAAATGTGTGAAGTTGAGATGGGGTGGTCTCTCTGAGCAAGACTAGAAATTCAGAAGCCATAGCAGAAATGGCAGTAATTTTTTATTTCGTTAGACAGGCAAAAAGTGTGTCAAAAGACATTGTGCCATGTTCTTAATATGCCAGTGGGACATGCTGGGAAATGAGGTGAGGCAAAATCACACAATTTTATCGTTCCCAAATCACAAGGAAAGAACAAACTCACCACCAAAACTGACCCAAAAGTAAAAATTACTCCAGCAACATCTAAATTTGAAAGGCTTAAATTCATCTGATACAAACTCTGAGCAAAATAGAGATTTGAAAATAAAGGATATAAATTTCATCACTGTTAAAATTTAGTAATTTGTGTACTGATTCTCTTGGATTTTTTTTTTTTTTTTTTTTTTTTTTTTTTTTTTTTTTTTTTTTTTTTTTTTTTTTTTTTTTTTTTTTTTTTTTTTTTTTTGTGCTGGGGATTGAACTCAGGGCCTTGTGTTTGTGAGGCAAGCACTCTAACCACTGAGCTAAATCTCCAGCCCTTCTTTTGGACTTTTAAAGCAGACAATCACATAATTTACCAGTAGTAACTGTTTTCTTTCTCTTCCATCTTTCATGTGGTTCACTCATCCATGTTGTTTTTCTGCGCCATCTGGTAGAATCTCAAAGAAATTTTAAGATGAGCACCCTTTATCTTATTCCTAGCTTTAAAGCCTTGACTCTTTTTGCTGTACTTCTGGGAAATTTCTTCAACTTTTATCTTCCAATTCTTCTACTAATTCACTTAATTTTGGTTGTAAATGTTTTATATTCGAATGTATTTATGTGCATATATGTCTTGATACTTAAAAAGTTGAGGAGAAATAATAGAAGAGAATTTCTGACAGCTGAATGACATAGACCCCAGCAAATTCCCTGCACAGTCTGCCCATGCATAAAATACTGACTTTTTGGGGCATCTTTTGGAGGCCGGCTCCTCCGTAGCTCATCCAGGTGGGTGTAGAGACCACACTGCCCTCTGAACTGTACGTGGTTTGGCTTTCACTTCATCAGAGCAAGGAAGCCTGTCCCTGTTGTGGCTCCCATGCAGGTCTGGTCCCTCCTGGTGAGTGGGCTATGTGGGGGGTTGGCCAAGAGTAAGACCTTTGGGCCTCAGTGATAGCCACAGTGGTTTTTTATTTTATAAATTGCCTTCTTGTGTTAACTGCTCAAGTTTCAAACTAGGATTATTATCACTGTGGCTCTTGCTAAAAATCCCTGTATTTAACTAGCACATGGAATTAGTCTCGGTAAATTTGTAATCTGGTGGAGATCCGTTCTTTGGAGTAGGCAGACGAGTAACAATAATTTATAGGGCACACACCTAGAATCCAGGAGTCTCTGAGTCTGGCAGATGGAAAGTCCTTTCTGCTAAGAATAAGAGTGGACTCCCTTCCAGTTGAAATCTCAGAACACCCCACGTCCTCTGGGACTCTGATTCAGACGACCCTCTTGCTCTGGAATATGAAACAGTGCCTGTCAGATGGTGAGGTTCCTTTAATTTAAGAGCCTTAAATAGCGCTGGAAGTACACTCAAGAGCAGCAAGCCCAAGACAAGCCAGGAGAAACCTCATGAATCGTGCCCTGCAGATACCACAAAATTTGCTGGTAGGCAAAGTTTGCTCATTGTGAAAGGCCCAGAGGTTAAGCACGCATATGAACGAGTGATGTCCCAGATCTATGCAAACAGGCAGGACATCAATGACCTGCCCCTCCAAGGCCCTGAAGAGATGTGGTTTACTGATGGAAGTAGCTTTGTCCAAGAGGGACATCAAAAGGACTAAGAAGAAAGCTATTCTTGAGAATCTCTGGAAGACTTGATGTTCCTCTTCAGAAAGCAGCGCTCCAGTGTTGCTCTAGGGTTTTTTTTCAACCCAGCCAGTGAGCCACAAACACCCCAAGGTACTTGGAGAGCACAAACTGTCCAGTAGGTAGGGCCTACAGCCCCTTTCAGCAGGAAGTAGCTATATGAAGATGGAGACCTTCACTCCTTCAGCACCCTATAAAGAATTGTTGGGTATGTGTCTCTCAGGGGGAAATGAGACAGGAGATTAGGGTGTTGCACGGCTGGCTGGGAAAACAGGCATGACCTGTGTTATGGCTTGTGTTTAGATGTTCCCCGAAGCCTCATGTGGTCATAGGTGGGGCTTTACAGAGGTGGCTGGGTCTAGGGTGTGTGATGCTGGGATTAAGGGTGTGTATTACTAAATTAGTCCATTGATTGTTTTGGCGTAGTTCTGGGTGTGGATAATGAGGATGCCCACCCCGGGTATGGCTGGCACCACCGTAGCCTAGAAGGGATAAAAGGGAGAGTCAGGCTGCTGGGGCTGCTGCTGCTTTGCTACCTCACTGTTTTGCCACCTTCTGCATGCCCTGGCACACCATGAACTGTTTCTCCTCTGACATGCCTTCCTGACTTGGAGCCAGTCAACTCTGGACTGAAACCCCTACAAACTGTGAGCCAAAATAAAACTTTCCTCCTTTAACTTTGGGTGTTGGGTATTTTGTCCCAGCAATGAGAAAAGTATATAACTAAGACAAGCTGTTAATTACAAAATCCCAGAACATATGAGCAGAACAGTTCCCAAAGTGTGGAGTCCTCCCAAGAATTTGAGCAGGTTTTTGATAGGAGGACTAGACCTGACGTCAGCCTGAGTAGTGGGTAATACAAAACAGATAGTACATATTGAGTGTTTGCCACTGTGTTCTCTTTTGCATGATGGCCCAATCTCACGCTGCAGGGTGTACTTTTCCTACTTTTACTTGGCCCAAACTCACTCTGCAGAGTCTGTTTCTTTTCCTACCTTTAAGAAAACTTTGCTACCAAAAAAACTTCTAATAACATTTTTAAAGCTAAGAGAACTGGTTGAATATTTATTTTCATGAAGGTATTTTTTAAGATAAAGCTTCATAATGGCCTGTGAACTTTGCATATACATGTAGTTTGATACATACTATTGTATTTGAAAATCTTGTGTATTGTAACTGGTTTTATGCAGAATACTGAATAGTAGCAATTGTATAATTACAATCAAAATTAAAAGTATTAACTAAACAGAAAAAAATTTCCTGGCACAATGGATCCCTAAGGGCCCAGGGCAGTCCCATTCTGATGAATTTTGGAGTATCATGTTGGAGGTAAGAAAATGAAAGATTTCCAGAAAGAAAATTTGGCAGGTAATCACAAAAGAATAGAAACCAGATGTATAATTTCTAAATCATTCTAAGAAAGAAAATGCAAGAAAGAAAATAATCCTCACACATCAGGAGAGAGGGCCGAGAGTACAGCTTAGTGGTAGAGCTCTTACCTGGCGTGCAGCAGGCACTGAGTTTGATCTTCCACACAAAAAAATAGGCAAGAAATATGGTAGATAATATGATAAATAGAAAACATGAAATTATATGACATGAAAAATGAAAGCATAACAATATTTATAAAAATATTTGTGTGTTTAATTCTAGTAACAAATGATAAAAACTCTTAGATTTGTTTTCAAAATCTAGTTATATGTCGTTTGCAAGCTGTGTGTGTATATGTAAAACAGGACACAAATGTGTTAATAAAGGGAAATGTCTTCTAGACAAACGTTAATAAAAGTTGCACAAGTGAAATGGTATATAACGGAAGAGACTTTCAGATGAAAAGTGTTAAAACCACATCACGTGCTGATAGAGTGCACCTAAAATGAGTTGTGGGTAGTTAACTCCTTTGACTGGAGGGGGTAGTGCACCTAAAATGAGTTGTGGGTAGTTAACTCCTTTGACTGGAGGGAGTAGCACCAACTCATTTAGAGCAAAAGTTTACAGAAATAAAAGGATAAACTGATAAAGCCACAATTGATGGAAGAGAAACTCACCTTTCCTTGCACGGAAACAGAATAACACACAGTCCTGCCTTTGAGATAGAAGAACTGGAAGTCAGAGCTATGTCTATTTATACAGGGAAGTCTGCTTGAATTAAAGGTAAATTTGAAACAAAATCACCTGGACTTAAAACATGGCTGTTATACCACAAATGCCTGATCCTGAGAACCCAGATTTATAAGCTAATGAGTTAAATAAAAGCAAGACATTGGTGCAAACTCAGGTCAGGGCAAATATCAGGAGTGAGAACACATTTGGCTGTACTCTGCAATCTGTTGTGTGATGGATTTCTTTTTTGTGTTTTTTAGCCATTTGATGTAAAGACACAAGATTCTCTCAGCACATCATCTTACTCGGGTGACTACCTTTTCTCATACGAAATGCAAACCTTTCTGTAGGAACATCAGGTTTTTGTAAGAAATATTTAGATAATGCTGGGAAGTCATAAAGGGCATTACTCATGTAGGAAGTAGCAGTTTTCTTAAGGTGTGCTTGTTAATCTCTGTAGCTATCACTGAATTTTAAATTAATGTTTTTTTAAAACTGTCTTTTAAGGACTTGAAAGGCAGTCTCTTGTTTCACATACACTAAAAACTCAGTGCAATGTCTAATGTATGTCTACTGTTTGGAAATAGCCATTGCACATTTCTGTTATATGCTATTTCCAGTTGTAGTGTTTTTAGTAAACTTTAACTAAATAAAAGAGATTCTGGCAGTTTATAAACTTAAAATATAATTCAAAGCTTTGCTTTATCCACAATAGTAACAGATAAGCATTTATTGAAATGAGACAGAAAGTATTTCTTGTTTTGCAAGAATTAAAATTTTGTTGGAGAAGGGTATCCTTCTATATGACTGTTGGCTTAGTGATTTTTCTCATTGCTGAGACAAAGTATCTGACACTCACAATTAAAGGAGGAAAGGTTTATTTTGGCTCACAGTTTGCAGAGGTTTCAGTCCATAATCGGCTGCCTCCAAGGCAGGTGGCATGGCAGAGAGCCATCGCAGAGGAGTAAAAACAGTTCATGGCATGGAAGGTGGAAGGCAGGAGGCAGCAAAAGCAGCAAGTGATGGCAGCAGCCCTCTTTCTGTCCCTTATAGTCTATCCAGGCTACACTCCCTCAGGCGGGGGGCACTCACACCCAGAGTGGGCCTTCCCAGCATCCATACCCAGAACTATGACAAACCAATGAGTGGGCTAATTTAGCTCACCCTTAATCCCAGCTTCACACACTCTAGATCCAGCCACCTCAGAAAAGCCCCACCAATGACTGCATGAGGCTTTGAGGGAACATCTAGACTCAAGCCAAAACATCTGTTAAGAAGACAAATTGATAAATTCTTTTTGGGTCAATGTGGTAGTACAGTTATCTTCATAATTTTTTTGTTTTAACACAGATGTTTCTACTCAGGAATCCATTTCTAGATATCTAGGAGAAATATTTGATTATCACAAATAGGCAAATGTAATGCGTATATAAATGTAAGAAAATAAAAATAATCTCATGTATATTATTACATCATTGCACAATGAAACCAGAAATCAGTGACAAAACAAATCACAGAAACTGTACAGACACATGGAGATTAAATAATATACTCTTGAATAATCAATGGGTCACAGAAGAAATCAAAGAAGAAATTTAAAAGTTCTTAGAATCAAATGATAATGGCAGTACAACATATCAGAATTTATGGGACACAATAAAAACAGTTCTGAGAAGGAAGTTTATAGCTGTGAATGCCCATACTAGAAAAACAGAGTAATCCCAAATAAATAACCCAATCATGCAACTCAAGTTCCTAGAAAAATAAGAGCAGTTCAAATCCAAAACTGGTACAAGGAAGAAAATTGTAAAGAACAGAGTGGAAATTAATACAAAGAATCAATGAATCATAGAGTTGAATCTTTAAAAGGATAAACAAAATAGATAAATCCTTACTCAAACTTACAAAAAGAAGGAAAGAAAATATTCATATCAAAGCAAATAGAAATGAAAATGGCGGGGCTGGGGATTTAGCTTAGTGGTTACAGTGCTTGCCTTGCAAGCACAAGGTCCTGAGTTCGATCCCTGGCACCAAAAAAAAAAAAAAAAAAAAAAAAAAAATGAAAAAGGTGAAATCACAATGACTTTACTGAAATTCAGAGGATTAAACTATCTACTTTGAGAATCTGTATTCCAACAAATTGGAGAATCTAGAAGAAAAGGAGACATTTGTAGACACATATGAATTACCAAAACTGAAACAAGAAGATATAAAAACCCTGAATAAACCAATAATAGCAATGAATTAGAAGCAGCAATAAAAACCCTGCCAATTAAGAAAAGCTCTGGATCCAGGGGACTCACCCTGAATTTTAGCAGAACTTGCGGGATCGAACTCAGGGCCTGGCGCTTGCTAGGCAAGCATTCTACCACTTGAGCTAAATCCCCAACCCTAGCCATCTAATTTTTGACAAAAGGGCCAATAATATGCACTAAAGAAAAGATGGCCTCTAACAAATGATATGAGAAAACTGGTTATCCACATGTAGAGGAATGAATCTTGATCCATCTCTCTCACCATGTACTAAAATCAAATAAAATAGATCAAAGCTCTATATATTAAAGACAGAAATACTGAGTCTGCTTGAAGAAAAAAACTAGTAAAACCCTTGAAGATACAGGCGTAGGCAAGGATTACCTGAGCTGAATCTCGGTTGCACAAGAAATAATACCCAGAATCAACACATGGAATTATATCAAATTTTAAATCTTCAAAGATTTATTGCAAAGCAAACAATAAACATAGTAAAGAGACAACCAATAGAATGAGAAAAAAAATTTTATCAGCGACTTGTCAGACGGAGGACTAACATCTAGAATATATAAAGAACTCCAAAATCAGACCCCCTCAAAATAAAAGACCCAATCAAAAGATGGGAAACCGAAATGAATAGACACTTCTCAGAATAAAGAATACAAGTTGTCAGTAAATACATTAAAAAATGTTCAGCATTTTTGGCCATTAGAGAAATGTGGATCAAAACATCACTGAAGTTCTACCTTATTCCAGTAATAATGGTCATTATGAAGGACTTTAGAAACACCAAATGCTGGTGAGCTTGTGGGGAAGAAGGAAGCTTCTACTTTGCTGATGGGAGTGTAAACTAGTACAACTACTATGGAAAACCGTATGGCGATTCCTCAAAAAACTAAGAATAGAAACCACAGTTGACCAGCCCTACCTTTCCTGGGTATCTTTCTGAAAGAGTTCAAGTCATCTGTGGCAATGATACGTGCATACCCGTGTTTACCACAGCACAGCTCCCAACAGCTAAACCATGGAAGCAGCCATTATGTCCATCAACAGAAAGCGGCTAAAGAAAATACGGTGTATATGCATAAGGGAGTGTGACTCAGCCATGAAGAAGGATAAATTCGAGTCATTCATAAGAAAATGGGTGGATCTTGAGACCATAATACTAAGTGAAATAGGTCAGTCACAGAGGGTTAAATATCACATGGTTTCTTTAATATGAGAGACACAAAATATAAAAAAGTTAAAGAGCAAATTTAAAGAGTCATGTTAAGAAACAGGGAGGAGACTGTAGCGATGAAAAGGGGATCTGGGGTGAAGGCAGATGGTAGGGCTGGGGAGCAGGATGAGTAAAAACGATTGAGCTGTGATATGTACAGGTGTCAGTCCCCCAAGCTGAGTGTAATCCCATATATTGCAAACATACACTAATAATAAAATTAAAAACCATATGAGCAAATACAAGCCTATTAATTTTGGCATTATTTGTGAAAGCAAAACATGCAAATGACTGAAAATGTGTCAATAGAGTCGTTAAATAAGATCTGACATATCTACCAAGTGGCCTTCAACAAGGAGGTAGGCAGGGGCTGGGGAGTTAGATCAGCGGTAAAGTGTTTGCTTAGCAAGTGCGAGGCCCAGCGTTTGATCTGCAGCACCAAAAAGAAAAGAAAAGAAAAAAAAAAGGAGTTAGGCAGGGGCCTACCTGAAAATCTTCAAGATTCAGTTTTTAGAAAGAAGGACACGGGTTCAGGGATTTAGCTCGGTGGTAGAGCACTTGGCTAGCAAGTGCAAGGCCGTGAATTCAATCCCCACGGCCCCTTCAACAAAGACAGACAATATAGTGGACAACCTACGAAAAAACCCCACAACCTACTGCATGTGTAGCGCCATCCCTCAGTATCCTCGGAAGATATAGTCTAGGACCTACATAAATAAAATTCGTGGATTTTCAATCCATTATATAAAATGGTGACGTATGCGTATGTAACCTATGCAGATCCTCCTGTATACTTTAATGTACCTTTAGATGACTTGTCATACCTAATTCCATGTAAATGCTATGCAAATTGTCATGCTCTATTTAGGGAATTCTGACAAGGAAAAGGTCTGTACATGATCAATACAGATGCAAATTTTCCGAAAATATTTTCCATACGCGGTTGGTGGGATCTGGATGTGAGGGCCCAGCTAAATGCTTTCAGGTACATAAATAAGCACAGAGATATTTCTGAAAAACTACACATCACATGGCTGTCTCTAACTTGAGGATTGTACCTCTGTCTCTAACCAGAGATGGGGTACACTTCTTATTTTGCTACCCAAGCTATTGGTGAATGTAAACCTCAAATCAGTGGTCAATGTAGCATCATCTCCCCCATGGCCATATGTGAAGCCAAGAGATAGAGGAGGGTAGTGTCTCGGCTCACTGTGATATCTAATAATCCATTTAAAGAATTTTAGCTTTTCATCTGCACAGTCTGGGCTCATTGGATGATTCTAGGGCTGATTGGATGATTCTAGTGCTCAAGAAATAATCCATCCAGTGGGAAAGACAGCTTTGGGACTGTTTCAGCAGGAACCTGAGACTGACGCCCGGCTGATTTGGGCTCCTCAGGGTACTGAACCACCAGGCAAGGGATGAAGGCGATTATTTTTAAGAGTGACTGATTTTCCTTAAGAAAGAAAATTTGTCTGTTCCCTCATAATGGGAGAAAAGGGGACTGAGTCCGCCACCCACAAGACTTATCGGGGGACATATAACATTTGTATGTCTGCTAAAAATAATGGTCAATGGGAAATTTGTGATGACTCAATAAAGACAGGATTCCTAAGGACTTAAACTCTGTGGAAATGAACTTTTGGGTAACCTCACTGATGAAGGTGAAAGAAGGCTGGTGGAAGAAGGAGACTGATAGTCAACACGAAAGACATCTTGAAGACAGAAGCATGGAGAAAAGAAAGATGACTGCTTGTAAAGAAGTTGAAAGAGAAGCAGCCTTTGGCAGGACAAGCTTAACAAAAGACCAAAACAGAAGACATTCCAAGGGAAATCTTGTAAGATAACAGTGTTAACAAGTTTTGATCAGTCTCATTTTGCTGGCAAAACTCAGTATTTTCTTCCGTAATTTTCATAGTCACAAAAAGTCATAACATGTTTTTAGGCATCAGCATTGCATAAGTCAGAGTTATTTTTCCTAGAGAGTCAGCAACTTATGGGAAATGCTCAAAGTTCAATTTATTTTGGGGGACTAGAAAGAGAACTACTTTTTAATGAAACCTTCATGCAATTTATCAGTGCTATTGTCATTTGACTTTCATGATATGTTCAGAATTGGAATGCTTTTTACCACCTCCATGTAAATGCCACTATCGTCTCTCACCTGAATGTTACATAGCTCCTTGTCTGGACTCTATTTCAAAACTTGCTTTTTGTAATGAAATTCACAACACAACAGCCACACTGTTACAATTACATATAAGTCAGGTTATGTTACATCTCTGCTGGAACCTTCCAAAGTCTACCCTCTGGCTTGGAGTAAAAACCAATGTCTAACAACAGCCCACAAGGCCTTCAAGAAATGATGCCTCACGTTTCCCCTGTGACTTGGCTTATGCTGTCTTCTCTAGTTCTCATTTTTATGAACCATCTAGCATTTTTGGCAAACAGATGATCCTCATAGACATCAGACATTCTCCTAGGAAGGGTTTGGTGACCCATCAAAGGGAGGAAGATCTGCAGACAGTCACTTCTCCTGAAGTCATCTTACTGGTGACTGAACACAGTTAGGGCTCCCATGTCAGTTCAGTGCTGGACAGCTGTGCAAACTTCCAAAACTCCCCATGGGGTTGGCTGATGTCACGTTTGGTCTCCTACTACCTAGCTTTACTTCTTTCTCCATCCTTTCCTAGGTGTTGATCCTAATAACTAGCTCATACCCCACATAGAATCTCAGCATTATCTTCCAAAATCTCACATGTGTTAGCTCGCCATCACTATAACAAATAAGAGATAATCAGCTTATAAAGAGAAAAGGTTTACTTTGGCTCACAGTTTTAGAGATTTCAGTCTGTGATTGATTGACTCCAACGCTTTGGGCCTGTGGTGAGCAGCACATCATAGGAAGGGTGTCAGTAGAGTAAAACCTATCGCCTCATGACCAGGAAGCAAAAGAGAAAGAGGCAGAGTTCAGGACTCACAATTCGTTTAGAGGGTGTGGTGTTAATGAATGGAAAATACCCCACTAGATCCCAGCCTTTCCCTCCCTCTCTCCCTCCCTTCCTTCCTGCCTTCCTGCCTTCCTTCCTTCCTTCCTTTGTTCCTTCCTTCCCTCCTTCCTTCCTTCCTTCCTTCCTTCCTTCCTTCCTTTCTTTCTTTCTTTCTTTCTTTCTTTCTTTCTTTCTTTCTTTCTTTCTTTCTTTCCTTCTTTCTTTTCATTATTGGAGATTGAACTGATGGCCTTGCACAGGCTAGGCAATCATTCTACCACTGAACTAGAACTCCAGCCTTTTAAAATTATTTTATTTTTTTGAGACAGGGCCTCACTATATACTCCAGGTGAGCCTTAAACATGCTATACAGCCAAGGCTGGCCTCACACTTGCAATCCTCCTGTCTCAGCATCCCCAGTGGCCAGGATTATAGGCATGTGCCCCTATCCTGGGTTCAGATTCCACTTTTTAAAGATTTCACCATCTCCCTATGGTGACCTGCTGGGAACCAAGCATCTAATACATGGATCATTGGAGAATATTCCAGATATAAACTACAGCACCAGCCTGCCACATTTATGCTATGGTTTAGATCAGGAATGATCCCCAGAACTCTCGTGTGCTCAGAAGTGGGGCTTTTGAAGGTGACTTGATCATGGGGGTGCTCAGGCACCAGGGAGTCAAGGAAGGACTCAGCAGGAGCAGAGAACGGGCTCCTCTGGGACTAGGAGTCAAGGATGGCAACACCAATAGTTCTGGAAAGTTCAGAGGCAGAAAGTGAACGGAGGTGCAAGGCATAAAAGACAAACGAACCTTCCCTTTTGAGACAGCTCCCCCCTCACATAGTAAAATAAGGAAGTCAGGGGAATTTGAAGAAAGAGGAAAGGGAGGGGACACACCCAGGAGGTTGACAGAAAATCTAGTTCCACACCCATCCTCTCCCACATCTTTGCATGTGTTCCAGTTGCCATCTATTCTCATTATTTACTGTGCCAAGTTGAAGAAATGGGATGTCCTACACTGCAGAACTCTGGTTTTCCTAGTCAAAGATCAGTAGGACTGCATCATGTGCGAGGCTCCTCCTTTGGTCCCTCCCACCCCAACTGTCCAGGATTTAGCTCTTCACTTCCCACATTTGGTCATTGCTGCCAACGAAGCCAAGAGTCACAGCTGTCAGACTTTCCACAGGTAACTGGGTCGGTGAGGCCAGTGGGACCAAGGGGACAGGGGATGTATTAGAAAGCGCAGGGAGAGGGAGAATTTGGGTCTTGGGTGGGAGTAATTTGAAGAAATGTGACAAAGTGGAATTTAATTACCAAGTGGAGACCTGAGACTCTATTCTCTTCCATATATTCTGAATTGAATTGTGGCAGTCACATTCCTCAGTCACAAACTCAAACTCAAACTCAGGCTGGTCTCTGATCCAATTCTAGCCTGATCTTCAACCCTAGTTCTAGCCTCAGCCCTAAGCCCAATTCTAACCTCAGCTTCTTCTTCAAACCAACTTCAGCTTCAACCTCAGAATCAAGTTGAATCTACACACCAGCCTCACCCAAAATTGCACCTCAGTGCTATTCTACTTCTAGTTTCTGTGCCAAGCTCAAACCTGGCTCCCCATGACCTACCATGAGTACTGATGCCAATCTTACCATGCAACACAACTTCAACTCCAGCCTGATTTTAGATTCAGGCATAGCAATAAATTCAGCTCCAACTTTACTGAACTCACCCCCAGCACACAGCCCAAACCTGACCCTATTTCTGCCTTCAGCTGCAAACACAGGCACATTTTGATGATACTCCTAATTACCAACTTGAACCTTAACTGCACTCCCACCTCACCTATCCTCTGCTAGCCTCCTCTTTGGCCCCAGCTGGGTTCCACCCTGGACTCTGGCCTCTCAGTTTCAGCTCTGACAGCCTCAGAGGCTGTGTGTTTGTCCAAGAATGGACATGAAGTATGAAAACTTGCAGCAGTTGGGGAGTGAGGAGAAAAACCCAGAGATTAGAAAAGGTAAGAGGAACGGGCTCCCCAAGAGCGCCCTGTTAATATATCTGGCCGGCTATCTGCTGTCATGTCCGCTCCGCTATCATGTAGTGTTGGGTCCTTGGTACTAGGTGAATCACTTCTTCTGGGGTCCATTGTGAAGAGGATTCAAGGTCCGCAGACAGAGAGCCACGGAAGGGCTCCAGTGACCTGCTTTCCTGGGCTCTGTGGGGAGGGGATGTGAGGCGTGCATTGCGGCAGTTGGGTTTGGAGGGGAAACTCATGAATTTGCGTGCTCAGTCATGCAGATGTGTGTGAACCTACTAAGGACCTGTCTCTCCCCAACTATCTCTGTCCTTGTGCTGCCTCCCCCAGCTCTGATGATAAGACCTCACTGTCCCTGTATGCTTACGTGTATACCGGTGCCCAGGGGTGGGTACGTAAGTCTCCGGGGGTGTGAGAGATCTGTGTGACTGAGGACTTGCGCTGGTCCAGGAGGGGTCAAAACACTGGTCATCTGCCTGCCCCCAAATCTCATCCAGATCTCATCCCAGCAATACCAAGGCTCAGCCTTCACCCGAGATGGGTCCCCGGGGCTCTCTTTTCCTCTCGTCTCTGCCACAGCCCGGATTGTCCTTGTAATGGTACTCTCTTCCTTCTCAGCCCCTCCTCTCCAGAGTATACTGGGGAATTTCTGCTGCGGGCCCTACCTCGTCCTGGTCTCCCTGGGCCTCAATCTCCTGCTGCTGGTAGTTGTGTGTGTGATTGGACACCAAGGTGGGTGCCCGGGGTGGGCAGGAAGGGAGAAATCACGGGGCCACGGTTTTGAGCCAGCGCCAAGGGGTCCATGAGAACCATGGCAGTGATGGAGCAGTGACGGGCACGGTGGCCAGTTACGGGACAACAGTGAAGGCCAGGACAATGGTGCTGCTACCAGCCACCTGAGGGGCCATAATGGGATAGTTGATAAGAGCAGAGGTGGGGACAGTGGTAGAAATAGGAAGGACCCATGATTTGGATAGCTGCCGGTCACGTCTCTTATCAGTTGAGTCATGTTGTCTAATTACTTCACCTCCTAACCTTAGTGTCTTTGTGTACAATACCAGCTAACGACAGGGTGTGTCCTGTTCCCACTGGGTCAGTGTGAGGACCAAATGAGACAATGCAAAAGGGGAAGACCTGAGAAATCTTAGTTCTGATCACCCCTCCACTTCGTCAGGTTCTAACTTACGGAAAGACCTGGTCATCTTGAGGATGAATTTTAGCAATTTCACCTCAGACCATGTGGCTGACATCCAGCGACTGACTTCCAACGGTGAGCCAGGCTTGAAAGGGGCACCGGGATGAGGTTGGTCTGGGGGTGGGGTGAGGGCTGCCTCCTGAGCTGGAGCTCCTTTGTCCTCCAGGTGGCGCATTGCAGGAAACCCTAAATTCTCTGAAAGCAGAGGTGGAGGATCACAGGCAGGAACTGCAGGCAGGTGAGAGACCCTGGTCTCCATCCGGCACGGGTGGGTGTGCATGGAGCAGCTTCCTGGTGCTGAGCCCCTCTCCTCTCCAGGCCGCAGCTTGAGCCAGAAGGTGGCCTCTCTGGAGAGCACTCTGCAGAAAAAGGAGGAGGAATTCAAAGCAGGTCAGATGGCTGTTCTCTGACGCCTGGGCATGGTGTGTGTGGGAGCACAAGTTTCCTGGGCTGTGTCCTGCGCAGGGTGCCTGAGGGGCGGAACTCACTGAGCAAGGCCACACACAGCATGGTCCACTCACATCTGCTTCTGTCCCAGATCAGTCTCAAATGCTCACGCGAGTCCAGCAGCTGGTGAAAGACCTCCGGACTCTGTCTTGCCAGCTGGCCGAGCTCCAGAGCAATGGTGAGGAGGGCGAAGGGTGTGGCTCATCTCTCTTTACAGCTGATGGTCCACTGGGAATCACCCCAGCCCCTTCATCTGCTTCTCCCCATCTAGGCACCAGGACCTGCTGCCCCCTTAACTGGATGGAGCATGAAGGGAGCTGCTACTGGTTTTCTCAATCAGGGAAGTCCTGGCATGAGGCTAACAAGTACTGCCAGATGGAGAACTCCCACCTGGTGATAGTGAACTCCTTGGAGGAGCAGGTGAGACCCCACCAGGCTCTTATTTGAGGCTGGCTGGTCTAAGGAAGAGGTCACCACCTTCTTCTTCTCTCCCCAGAAATTTATCCAGGACAACACAAGACATATAAACACCTGGATGGGCCTAACTGACCAAAGTGAGACCTGGAAATGGGTGGATGGGTCTGACCTCAAAAAAGGTTTTGAGTGAGTATGTTTGTTTGCCAGAAGCTCTGTGTCCTGTATCTGGGACTGTTCCCACTTGCCAGCCTGCGGCCCTGTGATCAGACAGAGTCCTGGGGATGGAGCTGAGACTGCCTTCCTCATGTACATGAGTTTCTCTTGTCTACAGGCACTGGAGTCCACTGCAGCCAGACGACTGGTATGGGCACGGGCTGGGAGGAGGCGAGGACTGTGCCCACTTTACCAGTGATGGTAGCTGGAATGATGACGTCTGCCAGAGGTCCTACCGCTGGATATGTGAGGTAGAGATAAGCAAAGACAGCTGAGAGCCTTCCTGACCATAATTTACTTCCTCAATGCCTTGAAATGCTAAGATCAAGTTTTAAGAGTCCTCCTTTCCGGGGGCCTTCATTTTCTTGGGGATTTTCATCTAGCATTTTAAGGGGATGGAAAATGATGATGTCTAAGAAATGTACTGTGAAGTTCGTAGGTGTTGGGAGAATGAAATCCGTTATATTTTGTACAGTGTGCAGCTTATTATTGTTAACTTTTTCTTCTTCGAGTAAAAAGAATAGACATATAGTCAGACATTGTGTGGTTACTGGGGGTTTGGAGCAGGGAGTGGCCTGGTGGGCAGGAGGGAGCCTGGGGCAGGAAGTGACATCATGAGAACGGAATAGCCTTTGGACTCGATGGCCCGGCTAGGGGCCTGGCCTTGTCACTTACTGGTGTGGGAGCTTGGGCAAGTTATTCTGTTCTCTGAGTCTGTGTTGGAAAATTGGATCATTAGTGGAGCAACACCCCATGGAGCTGAACCGCCCCAATTTGTAAAGTGCTTCAAAAACCTTAAATGAAACTTGGTGGTATCTGTCACATTCATTACAGTAAACAAAAACTGCATTTATAGACAGGTTACAAATACTGTGAATACACAGTGACCAAGTACATGAGGACCACGGAAGAGAAGTGCCAACATGAATAGAATCAGTGAGCAGAAGTCAGAGTGGACACCAATTAGGCTTTCCCAGATGTTTCTGGGATTATTATGCATATTATTTCTGTAGTACTGGTGACTGAACACAAGGCTGTCCCGCTGAGCTGCATCCCCAGCCCTTTTTATTTTGAGTCGAGTCCAGCAGTTTGCCCACACTGGGCTGGAATGTGTGACCCTCTTACCTCAGCATCTCCAGCTGCCGGGGTTACAGGCCGGCGCTGCCACACCCAGCATGCTTGTGGAATTATTAACAAATCTGAACAAAGTGTTTGCCCATAAATAAGACTCCAACTGATTCAAAACAGAAACACTTCTCTTACCATGATAAAGCAGAAATGAACACAAAAGTGCATTCTTAAAAAGATGTATAAACATATAATTTTCTTACCATCTCTCTAAATAATTTTGGGCTTAAGAGAAAATCAAAATACACAGTCAAATTATTTGGAAATGAACAATGTGAGCATTGCATACTGACACTGTGGATGCTCTAAAGGTGTTCACAGGAAGACATGCATGTGGCCAAAACACGTTTATTAAATATGGAGAAAATGCCAGGCACGGTGGGGTATGCCTGCAATTACCTGCTCAGGAGACAGAGGCAGGAGGATTGCAAGCTCAAGGCCAGCCTGAGCAACTCAGCGAGAGTCTGTCTGAAAACTTAAAAAATGAAAAGGGTTGGAGAGGCAGGCTGATACCTCACAGGCTCAATCCACAGTACCTAAAGAAAAAAAAAAAAATTGCCAATGGCTGAAATGGAATAAATCTGTTTTTAAAGCAACAGTCTGGAAAAAGAATAGAGAAATCTTCCCAAATAGAAGGAAGGAATTTATAAAAATGCAAGCAAAAAATAATGAACTAGGGCATAAAAATATAAATATCACTAGTAAAAAATCCTGATTCTTGGAAAAGTTGAATAAAATACACATGAGGGAGAATAAAGGAGCCTTAAACACTAATTTAGAAAGAAGAAAGAGTACATATGTGTAGACACAGAGGAAACAGCAAAGTGAGCACAGTGTTTTTACTACCATTGCTGTAATTTTTAGGTGAATCCTTTAATAGAAGTTATAAGTTCAAATCTTATACCAGTAATCAGGGAAAGGAAAGAAAAAAACTAAACTAAACTAAACTAAGCTAAAGGAAGGTAGGAAGGGAGAGAGAAAAGACCAGCACAGTTACATAAAAAGAGCACAAAGGAAAAGGCTAGTTGTAAATAGATCACATGCTGGCCCTTAAAGCGTACTTAAGTAAATGCAAAAGAATAAAATTATTCAATGAATATTATCAGATCACAGTGCAATGAAACTAGAAATCAATGGCAAAAGAAACCACGGAAACTATGCAAACACACAGAAATTAAACAATACCCTCGTGAATAATCAATGGGCCATGATGAAATTAAGAAAGAAATTAGTTCCTGCAAGCAAAGGACAATGCCAGTACAACCTCCAGGAACCTGTGGGAAGCTGAGACACAGTGAAAGCCATCCTGAGAGGGAAGTTTAGAGTTGAATTCCCACATCAGAAAAACAAAGTAATTGCAAATAAACAATGATGCACCTCAAAGTCCTAGAAAGGCAAGAATAATAAAAGTTGAAATTGAGACTAAAAAATCATACAAAGAATCAATGAATCGACGAGTTGGTTCTTTGAAAAAATAAACAAAATAGACAAACCTTTAGCCAGTCTTAGCAAAATAAGGAAAGACCAAAATCCATGAAATTAGAAATGGAAAATGGTGAAAACCACAATGGAGTCTGCCAAAATCTAGATCATTTATCACTACTTAGAGAAACTATACTTGAATAAAATGGAAAAAAAATCAGAAGAAATGGATAGATTCTTAGATACATATGGGCTACCAAACCTGAACCAAGAAGATATAAAAATTCTAAATAATACAATATCAGTCAATGAAATTGAAGAATTAATAATAAAAAAACTACCAACTAAGAAAAGCCAAGGTCCCAATGGATTCACTGCTGCATTCTACAAGAATGTTAGAGAAAATCTAACACCAAATACTCCTTGAACTCTTTAATGAAATCAAAAGGGAAGCAGTACTCCCCAAAGCCATTCCAGGAAAGAAACATTATCCTGATTCCCAAACCAGAAAACGACCCAACCAAAAACTAGAGGTCAATCTCTTTAATGAACATAGATGCGAAAATCCTCAATAAGATACTGATGAACAGAACACAGCAAGTCGTCAAAAAAGATCACACATCACAACCAAGTAGGATTCATTGCAGGGATGCAGGACTGGTTCAACATATGCAAATCAATAAATATAACACACTACATAAGCAGAAGCAAGGACAAAAATCACATGATCATTTCAATAGAGGCAGAAAACAGCATTTGACAGAATCCAACAGCCATTCATGATAAAAATCCTGAAGAAAATTTGTACAGAGCTTCATGTCAAGCTGATAAGAGCCAGAGGGCCAACAAATGGCCAACATCATACTGATATAGGGGAAAAAATATAACTCCCAACCTGCTAGATGTCAGTTACGCTGAGTTCGTTTTCCCCGAAGTCGAAGAATGAATTCTAAGGAGCAAAGGAGGTTAAGAGTAAGAAATTTATTGAGAGAGAGAAAGAGAGCTCCTGAAAGACAGGAGGGAACCCGAGCGGGTTGCCAACGAGCTCACTTTTGAGGGGAAGTTTTATAGAGCAAAATTGTGAGGTGGGTACAATGTGTGTCAAAATGATGATTAACCAATAATATTACAAGTGTAGTCGTTTAGGTAATAGTGACCCAATGGGGAAGAAAGTCACGTAGTAAGTCGGCAAGGAGAAAACAAGGACATTCCAGGGTGAGTTGGATCTGGAGATCTTGGTCGCCCACCTTAGTGACCTAGACTTTATCAGATGTAATCTTTAGTTCATTGTTTATCCCTCAACCAGTGGCGTGGCTCTGGGCTTTTCATCCTTATCTTGAGACCTGACCTTCAATGGATGCGCCTCCAGCCTCCAGCCATAGTTGTAGCGTATTCTCCTCTTGTGTATTGACTCCATTGAGGGCCCAGCCCTGTCTGACTGCCTATAATATTTCTGTCTTACTTCGCTGTCTATAATAATACTAAATGAAGAGAAGCTGAAAACTTTCTGTCTAAAATCAGAAACAAGACAAATATTCTGCTATCAACACTCCTGTTTAACATAACTCTCAAAATAATAGCTACAGCAATTAGACAAGAGAAAGAAATAGAAGGGATATGGATAGGAAAGAAAAAATTTAAATTGCCATTATTTACAAATGACATGTTCCCTTACATAGAAGACCTAAAAAAACTCCACCAAAAGACACCTAGAATTAATAACCAACTTCAGTAGCACAGCAGGATACAAAGCAACACTCAAAAATCCATAGCATTCCTTATACCAATAATAAACTCACTGAAAGATAAATTAGGGGAAATAATACCTTTCACAATAGCATCAAAAAAATGAAACACTTAGGAATTAACCTAACCAAGGAAATGAAAGACCTCTACAGTGAAAACTATAGTATTCTGAAAAAAGAGATGGCAGAGGATATCAGAACATGGGAAGATATCCCCTGTTCCTGGACAGGCAGAACCAACATAGTGAAAATGGTCTTACTTCCAAAACTTATACAGATTTAACACAACCCCAATCAAAATACCAACAGCATTCCTCACAGAACTAGAGAAAGCAACCCTAAAAATCATAAGGAGCCAGAAGAGACCTAGAAGACCAAAAGCAATTCTGGGCGGCAGCAAGGGCAAGGCATGTGCCATCACAATCCCAGACTTCATGTTATACTACAAAGCTACAGTAATAAAAACAGCATGGTATTGGCAAAACAAACAAACAAACACAACAGAACAAGGCTTGTGGATCAATGGAAAAGAATAGAAGCTGCAGAAACAAGTCTGGGCACACTCAGCTACCTTATCTCTGACAAAGGAACCAAATACTTTTGCTAGAGGAAAGATAGCCTCTTTAATAAGTGGTGCTGGGAAAACTGGCTATCCACATGCAGAAGATTGAACCTAGACCCATCTCTCTCATCATGCACTAAACTAAAATCAAAATGAATCAGCGATCTAAATATTAAAACAGAAACACTTAATCTGCTGGAAGACAAATGGGTAAAACTCTCGAAGACCTAGGTGTAGGCAAAGCCCTTCTGAACACAACCCTGGTTGCACAACATATAATACCATGCGTCAATAAATGGGATCACATTAAGTTAAAAGGCTTCTACACAGCAGAGGAAACCACCAACAGAATGAAGGAACAATTTACAGAATGAGAAAAAATTTTGTCTCCTATTTCTCAGACAATATCTACAATATATAAAGAACTCAAAAAAGGAGCCCACCCCCAAATTAAAGACCCAATAAAAAATGGGCATCCGAAATGAATAGATACTTCACAGATGAAGAGGTACAAAAGGCCAACATGAAAAAAATGTTCAACATCACTGGCCATTTGAGAAATGCAAATTAAAACAACACTGAGATTCCATCTCTCTCCAGAAAGAATGGTCATCATCAAGAAATCAAATTCTGGAAAAGCTATGGGGAAAAATTCTGGAGAGGCTGGGGGAAAAAGGAATCTGCTTCATTGCTAGTGGGAGTGTAAACTGGTACAACCACTACTGAAATCAGTATGGAGATTCCTTAAAAAACTGAAACAAATTCTATTTGACTCAGCCAATCCCCTTCTAGGTATCTTCCTGAAAGAGCTAAAGACATCACATTATAGTGATAAATGCATATCCACATTTATAGCAGCCCAATTCATAATAACTAAATTTTGGAATACTGCTCTGCTGTAGGGAAAGATAAACTTGAGTCATATGTAGGAAAGTGGGTGCAACTTGAGATCATAATGCCAAGTGAAATAAATCAGATATAGAAGGTTAAATATTGCATAGTTTCACTTACATGAGAAACCCAAAATATAAATAAAGACCAAATTCCATCACTTCTTCTTTTTAATTTATCTCTAAATATATGGTCACCTGTATCAGCCCTAAAGTCTAGTTCCAACACTTTTTTTTTTTTTCTGACACTGTCTTTCATTGGTCTCTTCTACCTCTCATACTTCCAACAGAATATTTTATCTCTTGGATTGCTATTTAGTACCTTTTCATGGACTCTAATTCTTTGATAAACTGGTCTTTTGTGTTTTGTATCATTCTAGTTAGCTCAGCCAGCTTTTTGTGTCTTCTTTAAACTCACTGATCATTTTGTTTGTTAAGTCCATTGTCTGTTTAGTTATATCATCTTTGAGCTTGTGAACACCTTGTTGATGTGCTTTTTAAATTTTTTTTCTTCTTTTATCACTTTGTATAATTCAGTGGTTTGGTCTTTTATTTCCTCCCCTTCAAGGCCCATTGGGTCAGTTTTGGGGAATTTAAGAGTTTTGGGAGGCATTTTCTTGCCTTGTTTTCTTTTGTTTCTATCATGCGTGTGTGTGTGTGTGTGTGTGCACGTGTGTGTGCTGAAGGTTGTGATCAATTAGAGTGGAGAGATTTCTTTGATATTATGAAGATCTCTACTTAGTGTCTGCTTCCCAGGCTGTGATCTTGGTTTTGGTTGCTTTTTTAGTGTTTATCTACCTCTTCCACCTATTCAATTTAATAGGATCAGAACTGGTTGCTGTATTATAAGTAGAGAATCCGTACTGGTTATAACACCTCTAACAGATTCAACCATGTATTTCTCATGTACAGTAAAACTTGTTTTAGCAATTTCACTCTTTTATTACAGCATAGTGCTATTGACAGGTAGTCTGGGATGTGCTAGGCAGAGGGAAGGAAAAAGG
The DNA here is from genome assembly GCA_004026905.1 of Hystrix cristata. Classification (NCBI taxonomy): domain Eukaryota; kingdom Metazoa; phylum Chordata; class Mammalia; order Rodentia; family Hystricidae; genus Hystrix; species Hystrix cristata. The sequence goes on along the minus strand of PVJO010011546.1, from coordinate 30,995 downwards.
AAGAGACAGGGAAGGCTGTTGATCAGAAAGGAGAAGAAAGGACAATGGTTAGGGGAGAAGAGAGATCAATTTCTGTTGGTACTATTTTTATATCTTGAGTAGGGGGCTGGTATAGAGGAGGTTTGAAAGAATGTTTGTGGGAGCAGGAGGAAGGACTGAGAGGGAAGGAAGTGTAATTGGATATGCAGGGAAGCTGTAAGAATTTTGGAGCCTGCTAATATGCTGATAGTTAGCTTGTACTTGGATCCTTTACGCACAGTTCTGGTGAGGGTTGCCCTCTGAGATACATGTAGTGCTCCAGCCAAGCACACTGCCTTCACATCCGGCTAAAGAGAGTCTGACTCTTCCTCCAGGACCCCTTCTCAGCCCCCTGTAAAGCCATCACCTTCCTGTCTGCAAGTTCTGTGGCATCCAGGGCTCTCCAGGGCTCAGCAGCAATCGGCTGGGGGTGGGGTGGGGGTTCCCCTGTTGCAGCTGGACAGCGGGCAGTAGGCAAATTATCAGGACGGCACAATATTCCCCGAGGACGTGATACTCCTCACTCTTTGGGAGGATGATGAGGTCTGCCTGTTTTAGCGTTGCTGGCTCTCCCTTCTCCCCTGTGCATCGCCCAGTATGCAGGGAGCCTATCTCAGGAGTTCAGCCGCTGCCGCACTGACCTTCCCTCAGCACGTTAGAACCGCTCCCAAGAGGGCGTGTTCGCTGGGTGAAGGGTGTAAGTGGTGCTGCAGTCCAGGGGCAGCCTCACCTCACTTTTTCAACCACCTTGGTATTGGATTCAATCTAGTGGATTTCTCCTTCAGGTTGACTCTTCGTATCTGACTCCCCGCTGGCCCCGTGTCAGAATACCTGCATCATCCAGGGGCTCTCCAAGCTTCTGCTGCACCTCTGTTTCCAGTCGGTCATGGTGGACTCCTACTCTTTTATCAAGAGAGTGTCTTGAAAATTGTCCAGGCAGGCCTTGAAATTTCAGTCTTCTGCTTCAGCATCCTGGCTGGCAGGAGTTACAGGTGTGGGACACCATGCCCGGCCAGTTGATGTCTTTTTATCACTGGATAATATTTCCTTGCATGGATGTATCACAATTTGTTTATTCATTCATTTATTAAAGTACACCTTAGTTGCTTCCAAATTTTGGCATTTACAAATAAATCTGCTGTAGTCATTTGTGTGCAGGTTTTGTGTAGATAAGTTTTTCAAAATTCATTTTTTAAATATTTGGGAGTGTGATCGTTGGAAAGGACAGTATGTCTACGTGTAGCTTTATAAGACACTGCCAGATTGCCTTCCAAAGTGGCTGTACCATTTCGCATTCCTATCAGGAATGAATAAAAGTTTCTGTTGTTCTCTTTGCCAGCATTTGATGTTGCCTGTGTTTTGGATTTTGGTCATTCTAATAGGTGTGCAGAGGTTACCAGCTCTTTGTTTTTCAAGAAGGTTATCTTGTTTTATTTTATGAAAAAAAACCCCAAACTTTGCCATTAACTATTGTCACTCCCTTATTATTTTGTTAGTGGTAACCAACTACTATATTAATTTAAACTTTCATGTAATATTGATCATACTTTCCAATGCTTATTTATAATATATATGTTTCCTGCAAAGAATTCTTTGCTTAATTTGAATACAAGCCTTTTATCAGATGTCTGTTTTACAAATATTTTCTCTCAGCCTGTGGCTTGTCATTTTATTCTCTGTGCCATAGACAATTCTGAGAATGCTTGATTTCAGGAAATAGAATGAGCCCTTCTGGAATAACTTACTAGAGGATCAACTTATGTCAGCTAAGGAAAAACTGAATTTTAACAAAGCAAAGGCAGTAAATGTTTAATGTATTTCATAGAACTGACACTAAAACAAAAGTTTGCTGGTAGGCTTCAGAGAGAGGAGGGAAGTTGAGAACATGAGACAATTTAGGGCTGGGGATTTAGCTCAGTGGTAGAGTGCTTGCCTGGCAAGCACAAGGCCCTGAGTTCAATCTTCAGCACCAAAAAAAAAAAAAAATGTATATATATATGACAATTTGTTTATTTTTTATAAAAAGTTGAATGATTAGATAATTTTCTAGAGCAATATTGCCTTTCAAGAAGATTCCAGAAAGGAGAAAATAAAACTAGACTTTTTTTTTTGTAAAAGAAATATAGAAAGATTTCAAAGAGCTACTAGTTTGCTGTGAAGCACCAGATGCAGATGATTTCATGGCAAAATTCCAACATACTGTTAGAAGAGATTATTTAAAAATTGTTCCAAGGCACAGAAAAAGAGAGGAAACGCCTTCAGATTATTTATTTTTTTGAACTTTTTTCTTAGTGTACGTTTGCATTATATAATAATTACATTCATCATGAGGAGTTGGTACATGTGTGCAACACAGCTTGATTCTTTTTACTTCCCTTCCCATCCTGTCTCTCCCCATCGCTTATTCCCCTTATTTTCATAAAGTCAGTATATCACCCATTCTAAAACTTAATGATGATTATACAAATAATATTTATCTATTTTAGGTATAAAAATGGAATTAGCAAGCGTAATTCAGAAACATATTAAAAGAACTAGGACTTGCGACCAAATGGACTTAATTCAGGAAATGTAAGAATGGTTCAATATTATTATCATTTTTCTATCCATGCTTACCTTTCATGCAATAACAGCAAATCATCCTACCACCCACATGGTAAAACTAGTTTTCAGTCTAATAAAGATACCCCAGAGTGAAGACATAAACCCATCAGCCACTCTGTCCATCAATAAGTGATGATCATTTATCTTCTAGATCAGTCAAAATCCCACCTGGATATTCTGTGAGCTGAAAACTAAAATTTAAAGGTAATCTTTACTAAATTCTTTTTTTTTTCTTTTATTAGCACATGTTTGCAATTCATGCATTTTACAATTACTTCGAGGGCTGGTTACCACAGCTTGTTTTTTTCTTTTTAAATCTCTTTCCCCTTCCCTCTCCCTCCCTCCCTCCCTCCTCCAATTCACCCGTCCCATTTTCCATTCTTGTTTATATTATTAATCCCAGCTCATGTTAGGGCATATAATGTTTACATCAATTGAGGTTGTTAGGTTCCTGTATATGGCATATCTTTATTTGACTTATTTCACCTTCCCCTTCTCCTCACCCCTCACACTTTTCCCCATGGACCACACTTCTCTGTTATAAGAGATCTGTCTCCCAGCCCCCTTCTATCCATCCTTTATTATTCACTTTGTTTGTATTGTGCCTCATTCAATGAGAGATACCATACAGCATTTAAACTTGTGTGTCTGGTTTATTTCACTCAACATTATATTTTCCAGGTGCATCCATTTTCCTACAAATGTCTCAAATCTGTTATTCTTTGTAGCAGAACAGTATTCCATTATACACTGATACCACATTTTCTTTATCCAGTCATCTATTAAAGGGTATACAGGCTATTTCCAGGATTCAACTATTACGAGTTGTGCTTCTATAAACGTTGGTAAGCATGTATGGCTGTAGTATGATACCTTAAGCTCTTTGGGGGAGGTACACAGCAGGGGGATCACTGGGTCATATGGAAGTTCTAATTTAAATTCTTGAGAAATCTTCATACTGATTTCCATAATGGTTGTACTAGTTTACATTCCCACCAACAATGAAGGAGGGTTCCTTTTTCATCACAGCCTCACAGCATTTGTTATTGTTTGATTTCTTAATAATTGCCATTCTTTCTGGAGTAAGATGGACTCTTATACATGGAGTCTTATATATGTCATTATTTATGTCACTATATTTGAACAGAGTTTATGTAGAGAGCATGAAGTGGGTAATTTACTAACCCAAAAATAAGACAGGCATGGTGGCACACACCTGTAATCCTGTATTCTGGGAGGCTGAGGCAGGAGGACTTGAAGTTCAGGTCAAACCTGGGCAACTCAATGACTTAGCAAGACCCTACCTAAAAAAGAAAAAAATAGAAAAGGGCTGCAAATGTAGATCAGTGTGAAGAAGACTTTGAGTTCAATCCCCAGTACAAAAACAAAACAAAACAAAAACAAAAAAACCAACAATAAAAACACCAAAACACCCCACAAATATTCTCTGCTTTTTAATTTTTGTGTTTGAACCATTGTGTTTAACGTTATGAATTATATATTTGTATTTAGTTGTACCGTTATTTGTTTTCTCTTCCTTCTATTTTAAATATCTGTTTCCAATTTCCTATCATGTTTTCAGTTAATCATTGTACAGCATTCATTTTAATTTTCATAAGGCAATTTGATCAGGTGATTTTGTATAATTAAAAATGGTTTTTAGGAATTACAAAATGCATGTTAACTTCTTATGGTACACCTGGAATCAGTGCTGTATTATTTCAATCATCTTCATTGCCCTTATTTTCCCTTCTCTTATGGGCTAACTTCAAAATTAATATGGCAGAGATTTAATCTCTAGTACCTCAGAATGTGACTGTATTTGGGAAATGAGTCTTTGAAGAGGTGATTAAGTTACAGTACCATTAGGATGAGCCCTGGTGGCTTTATAAATAGAGGAAATTGGGATACCAAGAGAGACCCAGATGTGGCTGCACAAAAGACAGACCATGTAAGGATACAGCAAGTGGCGGTCATCCGTAAGCCAAAGAGAGATGAATCAGAAGAAAAAAAAGTAGTCAACATCTTGATCAAGGACTTTCAGCCTCCAGAACTGTGAGAAAAACTAATTTCATCAGTTTCGGTGACCTGGTCTGCGGTATTTTGTTATGGTGGCCCTCCTTAACAAATATATTCTCTTCCTGTTATAATTATATTTCACACTGACACAAATTGAAAATCCTAGCCGGCAATGTTACATCTTTTTCTTTCAGTTGTCAAGCATATTTTAAATACGTGAAGCAAAGAGAAAAGGCCCCTCCCCGCCTTTTTTTTGGTGCTGGGGATCGAACTCAGGGCCTTGTACTTTGGTGCTTTTAACTTGTCCTAGTCCAACTCCCTTCTTCTCACATCCATGGAAGCCTTGAAACCCAACAGCCATCAACTATGGGAGTTGTCAGAACCAGCATCGTAGTACCAGTAGTATTAGTAGTAGCAGTAGTCTTAGTACTCGTGTGGCAGGACCCCCCTGCTATAAACTCAGGAGGCCACAGACAATTATAGACTTGCAGGCTCCATGTTTCCTTGACAACTAGTAAAGGATGTGCTATTAAGGGCTGACCTTTGAGTCTCCATTTGTAAAAAGGTAAAAATAAACAATGAGATTAACTAAATTGACCCAGCAGAGCTCCCTAAAACGTGAGGTAACTATATTCTTAGGCAAAGGAGGTGAAAATTGTTGTAACCAATGTAATCAACCAACACCTGTATTCAAATAAGGTGAAATTGTATATCCAATCCATAGATTTAGTTTGTACCCTAAAATCTTGGTGGGGCAGGGTTTCACAAATAAATTCTGCTCTCTTTGTTCAGTTTTTGCTCAGGCTTTGGACACTAGTCCCCTGGACCAGTGCCTGCACACTAAAAGAGCCGTATTCTTGTGGCTGTTGCGGTGCCTTCATTTCTTTGACTTTAATCTCCTCTCCTGCAACATCTGTATTAGTAGCAGCAAGCAGCACCAGCAGCAGCCATAGTGTATGAGTGGGTTTGCAGCTTACACAGGAACTCTATTGCTAAAAGATTTGTCATTATGTGACCTGTCCGGAAAAATCTCTGGAAAGCCCCACTTGCAACACTCATTTGTATTAGATCCAACTCAGAGCTTGTTCACTGCAAACAGGCTTTCCCCAGAGTACTTGTAAAACACAATCCAAGGCAACTGTTAAACACTGAAGTTGCTTGAGGCTCAGAGAACAGCTGGGATCAACAAGACCCTGACCAAAAAACTTAAAAGGAGAAGTTGGGAAATGCTCTGATGTGTTCTTGGGAATCTGGAGGGCCATACTCATGGCCAGGACTGTATACAAAGCCAAAGACCTGAAAAACTGACAATCTATCACCTCTGGCTGATTTTGAGGCTGTGCACAAGCAGAAAATGAAGATTAAAGGACTGATGTCAGCCCAACACTCACAGAGTTTCCTGGCAAAGATTGGGAGACATTGCAAGGCAATGAAGCACTTAGCCAGACACTACCTCAAAAAAAAAATTTTGCTCTTTCCCTGCCACTGCTGAGTCGTGCATCGGCGGAGGCTCAGGTGTGTTCAAGATCCAGCTTCACTGGTAACCCACAGCGATGGCCGAGGAAGGCGTGGCTGCCGGAGGTGTGATAGGTGTCAATACTGCTTTATGAGAGGTGCTGAAGACCACCCTCATCCATGATGGCCTAGCATGTGGAATTTGCGAAGCTGCCAAAGCCTTAGAAAATCACCAAGCCCATCTTTGTGTCCTTGCATCCAACTATGAATAGCCAATGGACATGAAGTTAGTGGAGGCCCTTTGTGCTGAGCACCAAATCAACCTAATTAAGGCCGATGACAGTAAGAAAGTGTGGGAATGCGTAGGCCTCTGTAAAATTGACAGGGAAAACCCTGGAAAGTGGTTGGTTGCAGTTGCGTGGTTGTTAAGGACTATGGCAAAGAATCTCAGGCCAAGGGTGTTGTCAAAGAACACTTCAAATGCAAGAAATGAATGAATAAAAACTTTGGCTCACTTTAAGAAAATAAAAAATTTTAAAAGGGCTAGGGTGTAGCTCACAGCAAAGGTCCTAGGTTCAATTCCCAGACGAAAAAAACCAAAACAAAACAACAAACCTTTAGCTGTTCAGTGAGATTAAAAAAAGAGCCAGAGACTGGCTGGGCATGATGGCACATACCTATCATCCCAGATACTCAGAAGACTAAAGGAAGGCTAGGACAATGGAAGCCCCTGAGCTTGAGAACAGCTTGGGAAACATAGTGAGACTGTGGTTTAAAAATATCAAAGTCCTCAGTAGCTACATGTAACAGTGAATACAGATTTTAAACAGTTTGAGCAAAGTCACTAATCAAAATGGCAACGGCATCAACAAGAGCAAATTGCAACCACATGCAGCCCTGGGGAAGAGGGAATATGATTTCCATAATGGTCCTCAAGTAAGCCCTGCACTACACGGCGCTCGTGGGGATACTCTGCATCCCCGGAGTCCCTGTTGGGCAGTCTCCTCTGCCGGTACTTCTGTCCTTTCCCAGGTCTTGATCCCTGATAAATAGTTTGCAGCCCAAATTCAGTCCCAAATTCTTTCCCCGAAGCCAACTATATTAACCAGCTTTCCTTTAGCCTAACAAATACCTGAACAAATCAAGTCGTAAAGAGAAAAGATTTATTGTGGCTCACTTTTCAGAGGTTTTAGTCCATGACTGGTTGGCCCTGCTGCTTTGGACCAATTGCGATGTAGCAAAACATGGCAAGAGTCCATGGCTTAGCAAACTCACTCGCCTCCAGGCCAGGAAGCAAAAGAGAAAGAAGGGCTTGGGAGTCCCATAACGCCAGAAGATCGTCCACTAGGCAACACCTCGTAACATTCCCACCACTTCCCAGTTGCACCAAGCTGAGGACCCAGCCTCCAACACAGTGGGTCTGGGGGACCTTCTAGATCTAAGCTATAGCAGCGATCTGTCACATGCTAACCAAAATACTGAATAGAAAATAAAAGCAAGATCAGAAACAAAGAGTAAACTGGAGAACATCTAAATGTTTACAATAGAAAATGCATAATAAATAAATGATGGAGGTCCATGGTAGTGGGCTTTCCTAGCATGTGTGAGACCTAGGGTTTATTGCCCAGAAATACAAAAAAGACTAAGTAAATAATGTACACAAAATGAAACGAGATACAGGTGAATAAAGTATCTTAAAAACCAATGTGGAGAAATGTCCCTGAAATTGTGAATTCACAAAAATGTAAGTAGCAGAACACAATTCCATTTGCATAGAAAATATAATCTACAATGCATTTACTTCGCTTCTCCATATTTGGGTTCCTTCCTCTCGAAAAAGATGTGTGCATGGACTGAGAAGGCCTTCAGAGGCTCTGGCGGGGCCAGTGGAAGGAAATGTAACCCAGTTTCTGAAGACAGCATCTGTGCCAAGTGCAGGGTTTGACTTGTGGCTGTCTGCCCTGCAAGCCTTGTGATCTCGGATATGTCACGAAATGGCTCTGAGCCTTGGTCCCTCATCCAAAATGCCTCCCAATGTGCTTATGGGAATCTGGCTCAATCGCCAACACAGGTTTGATGCTTATCTCTCATTCCAGCTGTGACATCCTATCTCCCAGCCTTTCCTTTCTTCCCTCTGGGGAAGGAGTGAGGCCAGTGGTGAGGAGTGAGGTGAGTGAGGAGTGAGGCGAATGGTGAACGCAAGGCCCAGAGGCTGGATAGATGCCAGCGTCAGGCTGGAATTGAGCGAAGCCAGACAGGGGGCTTCTCTGACCTGGGGTGAGGCAGGACCCCACATTGGAGATGCTGACAATTCAGGGAAATTCAGAGGTAGGAAGTGAAAAGGGGTATGGCCAGAGCTAACAACATGGGGCACCCTGGCTGGCTCCCCTCCCAGATATTAAAAAAGAGGAAGTCAGGGGAGGTCCAAGAGAGAGGAAAGGGAACAGCACATCATGTGAGAGGCAGAAAAGATGGCCCCGCGTCCAACCTCCACCCCTCAATGTCTGGGTACGTTCCACTTACTCTCATTATTATCTACTGTGCGAAGTGGAGGAAATGGGATGCCTCGAAACAGAATTTAGGGCATTCATACACAAAGATCGGCAGGACACAGGCGTGTGTGTGGCTCCTCCTTTGGTTCCCCCCACTCCAACTCTTGCACTTCTGAGCGACTTCCCACCCCTGATCCCTGCTGCACAGCAAAGCCCAGAGTCCCAGCCCTCCGGTAACTGGGCTGGGGAACGCCAGCAAGGCGGAGGCACGGGAATGTATTAGAGAAGGAGACTTTGAGTCTTGGGTGGGAGTAACTGGGAAGAAACATACGGGGGCCAGGGTGGTACGTAATGACCAAACAGAGACTTGAGTAGAATCCCTTTACTGGATTCTAGAATAAGTTATGGCAGTCACACGCCCCACTCACAGTTAAGATTCTCTCTCAGCCCTATCGATGGCCCAATTCCAGCTCAATCATCAGCCCCAACTCCAGCCACAGTCCTAACTTCAGCTCCTCGTCAGTCTCAACCTCAGCCTCTACACCAGATTTAACTTGCATCTTAGCACCAACCCCCAAACTGTATCTCAATGGTATTTTACTTCCACTTTTGGTGTCAAGCTTAGACGTGATTCTGTCCGTGGCTCCCCTGTGAGTACTAACACTAATCCTAGCATGTAACATAATCTCAGATCCAGTCCGATTTTAGGCCTAATGTTAGCAATAAGCTTCGCTCCAACCCGCAGCCCAACCCTGATCTTATTTCTACCTTCAGCTGCAAACAAATGTGTTTCGATTGTACTCCTAATTCAGGGCTTATTCTCAACTGGAACCTTAACTCCACTCTGACCTTAGCTGCACCCTGCTAGCCTCCTATTTGGCCCCAGCTCTGCCCCAGCCTCTTGATTTCAGCTCTGGCAACCTCAGATGCCCCCTGTTTGTCCAAGTGCGGCATGAAGTATGAAAAGTTTCAGTACGTATTTGGAGAGCGAAGCAAAAATCCTAGAGAGCAGAAAAAGTAAGAGGAAAGGAGAAAAGGTCTCTTCTAGAGTGCACTATCTGTCTAGAGTGCACTATGAATCTGTCTCGCGGGATACTGGCTGTCATGTCCCGTCTGCTCCTCTCCAATGAGCAGGACTATGTCCTCTACCCTGAGTAAATCATTGCCCGGACTTGGAAGGACAATTATGAAGAGGATTTAAGGTCCTCAGATAGACAGAGCAGAGGAAGACCTCCATGGACCTCCATGAATGAGACATCTGCATTGAAGTAGTTGGATTTAGAGAGTAAATTCATTAATTTGCACACCCTGTCACGCGATGCATGTGAACCTGCTAAGAACCTGTCTGCCTCCACCTTTCTGCGGCCTTGTGCTGCCTCCCGCAGGTCCGATAACGTCTCATGTATCACCACGGTCCCTGTCTCTGTCTGCTTATATGTATTTGGGCTCCCAGGGTGGGTTTCCGAGTCCCTGAGGATGTGACAGACTTGAAACTGAGGACTTGTGCTGGTCCAGGAGGGGCGGAAGGTCTGTGTATCTCTCACACTCAAAATCTTCTCATCCAGCTCTCCAGCATCAGGGCCCAACCCTCATCCCTACGCAGGTCCAGGGCTGTCTCCTCCAACTGTCTCTGTCATAGCCTCAAAGTCTCTTCTCTCTCAGGCCCACCGCCCAAGGCTGTGTGGGGACGTCTGCTGTGGGCCCTCCCTCATTCTCACCTCTCTAGTTCTCAGCTTCCCCTGCCGGTGGTTGTCTGTGTGACCAGATACCAAGGTGGGCCCCCAGGGTGGGCAGGAAGAGAGAAATCATGGGGGTGCAGTGGTGAGGCAGTGCTGGGGTGACTGTGAGAATCGTGTCCAGAGCAACAGTGGGCATAGCTACGGGGCAACAGTGGGGGCCATGAGGGCTGTGGTGGCACACTGGCAGGGACAGCAAAACACTTGCGATTGGGTCGGCTGCTGGTCATGTCACTTATTAGTTACGTCATGTGGTCTAATTATTTTACCTCCTGAGCCTCGGTCACTTGTGTGCAATGCCAAATAATAACAGTGCCTGCCCCACCAGGGTCAGTGTGAGGATCAAATGACATAAAGCACGTAAACGTGCCCTGCTCAGTGCTGGCACAGACAGGGCCTGATAAATCTTAGTTCTGGTCATCCCATTCACCTCATCAGATTCCAAGTTACAGAAATACTTGGTCCCCTTAAGAACAAATTTCAACAACTTCACCTCAGACCATGGAGCTAACATCCAGGAGCCGACCTCCAAGGGTGAGGTGGGCTTGTATAGGGTTCTGGGCTTGGGTGGGGCTAGGTGGGAGGCTGACTCCTGAGCTCAGGTTCCCATTTTCTCCAGGTAGCAGACTGTAAGGGGCTTTTTTTGGGTCTTTTCTTACTTTTAGTCTTTTTTGGTACCAGGAATTGAACCCAGAGCCTTGCGCTTGCCAGGCAGGTGCCGCACCACTGAGCCACATCCCGGCCCCCAGGTAGCAGATTGGAAGAAGCTAAAAGTTATCTGGAAGCTGAGGTGGAAGATCACAGGCAGAAAGGCAGGCAGGCGAGAGAGCCTGGTCTCCATAATGTGCATGAGATGTGCACAGGAGCAGCCTCCTGGTGCTGTGTCACCTTCCTTTCTAGGCTGCAGCTTGAACCAGAAGGTGGTCTTTCTACAGAGAATGCTGGAGAAAAAAGAGCGGGAATTCACAGCAGGTCAGATGGCTGTTTCTTGCACTGGGAGCGGCATGCTGGGAGCATGAGGTTCCCAGGTTGGGCTCTGTGCAAGTCACCTGAGCTGTAAGGAGTTCGCTGAGTACAGTGTCCATGCCCATCTCTCTGTGTCCCAGATCAATCTAAAATGTTCCTATGAGTCCAGCAGCTGGCAGTGGACCTGAAATCCTTAACTCGCCAGCTGGTTGATCTCAAGAGCAATGGCGAGGAGGCTCTGGGGTGTGGCTGGCTTTCCTTGGTGTCCATGGCCCACCAGGCAGCTTCCCAGCCCTTCTTCCCTCCTGTCCTCCTTCAGGTTCTGAAAGGCCCTGCTGCCTCCTTAACTGGGTGAAGCATGAAGGTAGCTGCTATTGGGTCTCTCAGTCTAAGATGAGTTGGTCCAGGGCTGACGAGTACTGCCAGCTGGTGAACACCCACATGCTGGCCGTGAACCCCCAGAGGAACAGGTGGGGGCCTCTGCTCTTCAGCTCCCACTACATGTCCCATCAGGGAAATTGTTCTCAATCGTGGCTGTTCACTGGAACCACCTGGGAGCTTCAGAAACTACTGTCATTCGAACCGTACCCTGCGAGATTTAAGTGGCCCAGGCATTGTGATGAATATGCAAAACTCCTCAACTCCTCAACAACGCACAGATCATAGTTGCTGGGTTAGGGAGTTTGTTGGGATGGAGAGAAGTCAGCGCTGCCTTTCTATCACCCCCGGATTTTGAGCAGGGACTTACAGGTTCCTCCTACATCTGGATAGGCCTTAGTGATCCTGACAGAGTCTGGAAATGGATGGACGGCATAAAACCAACTTCAAGTGTGTCCACTGTGGCCTTCTGCACCCGTGTCCTCCATCGCCTCTGCCCCTCAGGGGTCTGACCTGCAGCACCTCTTTCCCAGACCCGAATCCTGTTCTGTCTGTTCTTCCCAGCTGCGGCTACTCTTTTCCCTCAGGAACTGGATGCTGAACCAGCCAGACAACTGACATAGGAGCAGCGGGGTGGGCAGGTGAGGACTGTGCCCACTTCTACCGGATAGCAAGTGGAACAACAGCGTCTGCCAGAGGTCCTGCCGCCGGGTCTGTGAGCCCAGCCCGGGCGAGGACAGCTGAGTCGCTGAGAGGCTTCAGTCGCAGAAGTGGCCGCGGAGAGGGGGCCTTTCCTCGAGACCCTGACGAGACCTCTCTTGGAGGGCAACCAGAGCTGGGAGACTGGAAGCTCTGCTATCATTTTGAATTCTTTCCTCCTAATTTTATCTTTCTTCTTCCTTAACTTTAAGAAGATTATATAGAGTTCTTAAGATTCTTTTTCCTCGATTTCTAAAATAAACTTTTTTGAGGAATAATTTGTATGCAATCAAATGCACATATCTAAAGAACAGTGATGACTTTTGACAAATATGAATACCTAGGTAAAAACCACTCTCATCAAGACAAAGAACATTTCCAACACCCTCAAAAGTTCCTTTTCATTCTAACCGCCTCCATAGCCTCAGGCACATAATGACTTGCTTTCTTTTACTACTGATTGTTTTTTCCTAGTCTAGAATTTCATATAAAGGAAATCACACAGAATATACTCTTTTGCGAGACCTTATGTGTTTAAAGTTGCCTGATTTATGACAACCTAAAATAGAGGGGAGAAGCTAGATCAAGCCTTGAAATCCTTGCCTTTTTGAGAAGAGTATTTTCTTCTCATTTAGAAACCTTTTTAAAATTTATTAGTACATGTTTGCAGTACATAATGAATACATTTATTGTGGGGAGTTGGTACATGCACAAAATACATCTTAATTCTTCTTTTTTATTTCTTCTTTCATCCCCTATCCCTCCCCTCCTTCCTTGCTCCTTCCAAATCTTGGTCCCCGTCTCATTTGAAAAACTCTGTTTCTGTCATCATTTTTCCCTTCAATTATTTTTTCCATCTCCTTTCCCTCCTCTCCCTCTCCACTCCCTCCATATCTTGTTCCCCTATCCATTTGAAAAAGGTCTCCCTACTTCCTATTTATCTATCCTCTATTTTGCACTCTCTCTCACATATATGTGTGTGTGTGTGTGTGTGTGTGTATATATATATACACACACAATATTCAAGCTTGTGTGTCTTACTTCACTTAACATTATGTTCTCAAGTTGCATCCATTTACCTACAAATGCCTCAAGTTTATCTTTCTTTATGGCAGAGTGGTACTCCATTGTGTATAAACACCACATTTCCTTTATTCATTCACCTGTTGATGGGCATATACACCTCAAAAAACTAAAAATAGGCCCACTTGACCTAGCTATTCCCCATCTAGCTATCTTCCTGAGTTAGTCATCATACTATAGGGATATAGGTGTACCCATTTTTATAGCAGCACAATTTATTTATTTATTTTTGTTATTTTTTTTTAAGACAAAGTCTCGCCATGTAGTTCAGGCTGGCCTCGAACTCACTATGTAGCCCAGGCTGGCTTTGAACTCACAGTGATCCTCCGTCCTCAGGCCTCCAAAGTGCTGGGATTACAGGCGTGCACCACCACATCTGGCTGCAGCACAATTTTTTAATAGCTAGATCTTGGAAACATTATATAGAAATCTTTTCTGTCACTTAAAAACTGTGTAAGTTTAGGGTGACCTAGACAGGCAATTGTCTCATTTCTCCAAAGATCCCAGAGTTATTGGAAGTAGTTAAGGTCCCCAGGTATATTGGTTAGCTGTTGTTGTGTAACAATTTCAAAGCTCAGTGCTTGCAAAATAAGCACTTATTATAGCTCAAGAGTCAGCTGGTTTTCTGATATGGTCGGGTCTGGCTCGTCTTGGACGGGCTCGTGCATGTGTCCGGTTAGCTAGGGGTGGGCTATTTGGCCAATGACTTACTGGTCTGGCGTAACTTCTTTCCATGGCTGACATTTGGCTAGCTGTAGGCTAGGACAATGGGGATGACTGAGCCATAATAGGCTAGTGACATAGTGGCCGGGCAGGTTCCAAGACAGTGATTGGAAGCATGTGAGGACTCGAGAGTTGTAGGCTTGGAACTACAGCATTGTTTCTGCTGCATCTTATTATCCACAGCAGATCCCAAGGCAGCCCAGACTCTAGGAAAGGAAAAATAGACCCCACCTCCTGACAGAAGACACTACAAAGTCAGATTGTGTAAAAGAGACATATAGAGAAGTAGAGATTGCCGGATTTCAAATAAATCTAGCACACCCTGGGAAATATCTTAGCTATTCAGACCTAGGAAGTTCATTAAGAGACGGTGGGACCCATTCATTGCTGCATTTCCGGTACTCAGAACATTGTCTGGTCTGTAGGAGTATATCAGTTCGTATTCATTAAAAATAAAAATGATGGCATGGAGAGGACAAGATTTAGCTCTTGGGAGGCAGCAGCCTTTCACCTCTCCCTGCCCACTAGCATCACATGAAAATTATGAGGCCGGAGCAGACAGGGGTCTTGGCAGGAAATGCTTAGTGGGCACACAGAGCTGATGGGATCAGCAGAGCTTTGCCTGGTGCCTATGAGATTCCACAGGGAACAGCAGTGCCTGGCTGGGTCTGTGGGCAGCAGTTCAAAAGGATGTTTTACTAAATTAAATACTAGAGCCAGATTAAGAAGAAAGTGAAGTGGTTTTATTATAAAACTACAAAAATAGAACATTAAAATAATACCACTTATATTCCAAACCTTCCACACGTTTATTTCCCTTATCGCCGGCTGCGGCAATCCTACTTAACTCCTGTTCTGCTGGATGTTCATTGTTTGGATGTGGACTGGAATAGTACCGGAAATCCTGACCCGTCGAATGACGGAATCGACAGTACTCAGAAGCACACACTCATGAGTTGGTTCCTTGAAATAATGGCATTTAAAAATATTTGGTACAGTGCCCTCTGTGAGACTGTGAAACTGTCCTCTTTTTTAAACCATATACCGTATGGTGGGATCTTTAGGCCAGCACCAGTAGAAAACAGAACCGTATGCTGAGAAGTTTGAGTGGCTCCTATTGATTTGTAAGCAGCAGTATCATACAGAGGACAGTATGCTATCTATTAGAGTGTGATACACAACTACTTTATGAGGATTTGATTGATCTTCCCCAAAGAGTAAAAATAGTTTATAGATACTGAAGACACTGTCACATCTCTGGTGTGCTGTAGAATAGTTACCCCTTAACCTTCGGGCCATAATCAACTCAGAGATAGCTGAATTCCTTTCTTTTCTCTCTCTTTTTTTTCAAAGAAACAAAAGAAAGATAAATAGTTTTTGTTTAACAGATTTGAAAAAAGACCTTTAAAAAGTAAAAATAGAATAACTAAGATTAAAAGTGTTATGGGCTGGGGACTTAGCTCAGTGGTTGGAGTGCTCGCCTCACAAGCACAAGGCCCTGAGTTCGAGCCCCAGCACACACACACACACACACACACACACACACACACAAAATTAGGAGAGTTTTCTGAATTCCTCTGTCAAGTGAACAGCTCTTTTCATGCCATTTTAAAAATAGTATTCAGATGATTAAGACTAAACATAGCCCTTTTATTAATTTTTCCTCTTAAAAAAAAAAAAAAGACCATGGCCACCTCCCAAAGAGGGGAATGCGCGCACACACTCGCGCACGTGGTCAGCCCTCCAAGCCCCATCTGTCCAAACCAAGGGAGAACAACGCTGGCAAGGACAGTCTGCCCCCCACTCCCCCCGCGACCCGGAGCAGGGAAACAGGCCAGCTAGGTCTCCACAGGTGGAGGCCGGAGTAGAAGAACACTGCAGCATGGGCCTACTCTGCCTCTCACATTTACAGCCACTCAGCAAGCCGGGGGAAATAGAGGAACTGTGCCCAAGGTCCTCCACGGGTGTAGCTAGTGAGGGGGGAAAAAGTCACCCTCAGTACTATGGTTAGAAAGCGCGAGCAAAACAATCTTATTCACAATATAGATGCCAGTTGGCAAGTTTTCCAAATGCTTCCCTCCCCCAGTTCCGTCTTCCTTTTTACCTGGTTAACAGAAAATGTGAAATAATTCTCCTATAATCCCAGAATGAGGAGGCTTTGGGAAGTATGACGCAATTCCAAGAACCATAGAAGAAAAAGATTCAACAACAAATACATATAATAAGGCCATATGGAGAAAAACTTTCACCCAACATTAAAAGGCAGTAAGTTGGGAATACCAGCAACACATGAGGAACGAAGGGGCACCTTACTGAATCTATTAAGAACTCTTCCAAATAAATCATAAAAGTCAACATATTTAAAATTGACAAACTATGTGAACAGTTCATATAAAAGAAAAGACTTTTAAACTCAGGAATTATGGGAATAGGAGTAATACAAATTAAAATGTTATTGAAACACTTTTTAATCTATCAGACTATAAAAGGTCAAGAGGTGTTTAGGCCTCCAATGATGAGGACTTGGAGGACCTTTATATATTTATTAAATTTTAATTTTTATTGGTACATGTTTGCAGTCTATAATGATTACATTCCTCATGGGGACTTGGTACATGTACATAACACATCTTAATTCTTTTTTCATTCCCTTCCCTTTTTCTTCCTTCCCCCTCTCCATCTGTTGGTCTTCTTTCCTTTTACAAAAGACCTACCTCCCTATTTCCTATAATTTATCTTTTCCTTTGCTCTTTATTTATGTCTTGGGTTTCTCATATAAAGGAAACTATGCAATATTTAAGCTTATGTGTTTGATTTATTTCACTTAACATTATGATCTCAAGGTACATTCTTACAAATGACTCAAGTTTATCCTTTTTTATGGCTGAGTCATACCACTGTGTATAAATACCACATTTTCTTTTCCATTCATCTGTTGATGGACATACATACTTTGCTTCCAAGATTTAGCTATTATGAGTTGAAGCATTTTCATACTTTGCCAAGGGAGTATAATTTGGTATAATATCTCTGGAAAGGAATTTGGAAACAATCTTTTAGCATTAAAAATGCAAACAATTCCACAATTTATCCTAGAGATATATTGTCTATCATACCAAAAGCTAGTTGAAAATATAAATGTCGACCAAATTGTGTTATAGCTACATAACAGAGTACCCTATGGCCACTAAATAGAATAAACAAGGTTGATATGGAAGGATGTTCGAGGTATGGGATGAAACTAAAAAACCAAACATCAATGGTATATTAAATATGATACTATTTGGATGGAAAATATAAATATGTTTGTAAATGTGTAGACTATCTCAAGAAAATATATGTGAAATGCTGATCATATGGCTTCCAGGGAAGACTGAGTGGGCAGAAAATGAAAGAAAGGAAAGTTTCTCATGGCCAACTTCTTGTGTCCTTTAAACTTTGCATCATTTGTATATGTTGCTAATTTTATTTTATTTTATTTACTTTTTTTTTTTTGTGGTGCCGGGGATCGAACTCAGGCCCTTGTGCTTGCAAGGCAAGCACTCTAATCACTGAGCTAAATCCCCAGCCCCTGCTAATTTTAAAAAGAGCAAGGAAGCAAAATAAAAACACAGGAGACCCAAGTGGTAGTCTACTTTTACACCTGGGAGTTCTATTGATCTTTTAAATAAAACAATGGATACTTTGAAATTACTTAAAATATTCTAGATTAGAGGAAAAGATGGAAGTCTCACTAGTTTATTTTATGAAACTAGCATATCTTCAGTATCAAAACTTGAGAAAGATAGCTCAAAGAGAAACGAGAGTCCAATTTTACAATTGAATTAATATGAAAAAATTCTGATTGAAATACTGGCAAATAGTAAGCATGAGTGCAACAGAAGACTAATAAAAAACTGCGTGCTGTGGTGGTACATGCATACTTATGTTTATAATGGCCCAAGTCACAAGAGCTAAGCTGTGGGAGCAACCTAGATGCCATCAACAGATGAAGAGATAAAGAAAACAGGGGATAGGAAAATAATAAAATAATAAGAAGAAAATAATGTATATGAATATTATTCATCCATTAAAAAATTAAATCTTGTCTTTTTTAGGAAAAATGGGTGGAACTGGAGACCACCATGTGAAATGAAATAAGATAGTCAGAAAGTTAACTGCCTGGGATGGTGGTGCACACCTGTAATCCCAGTACTCTGGCTGAGGCAGGAATATTGCCAAAAGTTTGAGGCCAGCCTGAACTACATAGCGAGACTCTGTATCAAAACAACAACAACAAAGAAAGTTAAGTATCACATGCTTTCTCTTATATGAGCTATCTAAAAATAAAATTTAAAAATAGCAAATAAATAAATGACAGGTGACAAGAAACTAGATGGTAGACTTTCAGAGATTTGGAGGAGCATCAGGGGAGGAAGGAGAAAAGGGAAAGGGAATAATGGGAACGAAAATAACCAAAATATGCTGTATGCATGTACCAATATGCCAAAAGGAATCCCATGTTCTGTATTACTAATATGTACCAATAAAAGTAAAAATTTTAAAAAATCGGTTAGAGACCTTAGCAGACAACTTACCAAAGAAGATAGACAGCAAATAAGCATATGAAAAGATGCTCCACATCATATGTCATCAGGGAAATACACGTTAAAACAACGATGCGAAGCCACTATCTTCCTATCAGAATGGCCACAACCCAGAACATTCGTAGTACTAAGAGCTGGCAAGAAAGTAGACCAAGAAGAACTTTTAGTCATTGCTAATGGGAATGCAAAGTGAAACAGCCACTTTGGAAGACGGTTTGGTGATTTCTTGCAATATTATCCAGCAGTCATGCTCCTTAGTGTTTACCCAAAAGATGTAAAAACCTATATTCACATAAAAACCTGTACGTGGATGTTTATGTATGATTGCCAAAAATTAGAAGCAACGAAATGTTCTCCATGGACGTTTGAATCCTGGATAATAAAATTGGATAAATAGTGGTACCTCCAGACATTGGAATATTATTCAGTGCCACAAAGAAATGAATGTATTAAGCCACAAGAACACACAGAATAAACTTAAATGGGCATTACTAAGTTTAAAACGCTGGTCTGAAAAGGCCATATCATGTTGTTTCCAACTACATAACATGCTGGACAATGCCAAACTATGGATCCAGTAAAAAGATGAGTGGATGCTGTGGATCGGGTGGAAGGATGGGTGTATAGATGGGGCACGGAGGATTTTTAGAGCAATGAAATGAATCTGTATGATACCCTAATGGTAGATACATGTCATAAATTTGCCTAAACCCAAAGATTGTCTAACACCAAGCGTGAACTCTGAAATAAACTAATGGTTCGTGTGCAATAGTGATGTGCAAATGTATGTTCATTAATTGTACCACTCTAGTGGAGAATATTGATAATGCAGGGGAAGGAGTCTAGCTGTGTGGTGGCAGGGAGGAGATAGCAAATCTCTGTTACTTCCACTGAATTTTTCTGTGAATCTAAAACTGCTCTAAAATTGTCTATTTTAAAAATACCTTGATGTGGCATCAGATTCGGCGTTGCAACTTTTTAAAAAGTATCACCTTCTAAGTGGTGATACAGTATCAAAGAACATCTGCAATTACTTGACCTGCTAGTAAAGTGCCCCTCGAGTTTCCAACTACTGCGCTGATCTGCATGAGTGCAGATTTTCCTCTGTGCTTCTGCCAAGGCGATACATTGCAACAGACTCAATGTAGAAGTGATCGGGGACTCCAGCTCAAGCCCACCATTTCTTCCTCCCCTCCTGCCTCCTTTCTCTAACGTCTGTTTGCCTGCTCTCTCCCGCTTGTCTCCTATTCCAGTCACCTGGAGAAAGTTTGAAGGGTTTGATTGCAAGCAGCACAGTCACGAGGGTCCAGAAGGGCTAAATTCTGGAGCGTTGCAGTGGAGAGAGTGAGCCGCAGAAGGGGACAAGGTGGGGATGAGTCAGCATGAATGACCAGCGTCCCATCACCTGCTAGCTCCCATCTCCCAGCGTGAGTTAGCAAGTAAATTAAAGGGAGAACGAATTGAGACTGGAACGCAGACAGAGCACATGTAGGCGGCACTTATGGGGTTAACTAGGCTTGCTCTTCCGATATGTGTCTACTTTCTCTCTTCTTTTGAGCTCCTATGACTTTTTTTTCAATACAAATGCAACTTTTTTCAGACACTTTCTTTTTTATTTCTTACTGATACGTAAAAGCATAAAATGTATATATTTATGGTGTAGGATGTGATATATATATATCTGTATATATATTTAAATGTTCAAGTCAGGGCATTTTATTTTTCTTTTCATTTCTTTTTTTTCTTTCTTTGTTTTTTTTAAAGACAGGTCTCGCTGTGTAGTTCAGGTTAGCCTTGAACTCACTATGTAGCCCAGGCTGGCATCGAACTTGCAGCAGTCCTCTTGCCTCAGCCTCCCGAGTTCTGGGATTCAGCTGTGCACCACCACACAGGGCTAGGGCAAGCATTTCCATCTCTTCTGACAATTCTCACTTCTTTATGGTAAAACATGTGAAATTCTTTCTTCTAGCTTTTTGAGACATACGGTACATTATTGTTCTCTGTAGTCACCCTGCTGTGCAATAGCACACCCGAACTTCTGGCTCCTACCTAAAACTTAGTACCCACTGGTCAACTTTTCCCCACCCTGTGCTCCGCCAGCCCTCTCTGCCTCTGGCAATCACCGTTACACTCTCAGCTTCTATGAGGCTGACTTTTTAAGATTCCACATAGGACTGAGATCATGTAATACTTATCTTTCTGTGCCTGGCTTATTTCACTTAATAGTGGTTTCTACTTTGTTCCATGTTGCTGCAAATGACAGGATTTCATTCTTTTTGTGGCTGAATAATATTCTACTGTGTATAGATACCCATTTCCTTTAACTAGCCATCAGTTGATAGCCACCTAGGTTGTGGCTACTGATAATAAGTACTCAGAACACATGAGAGTGTGTGTATTTCTTCAGAACGCTGACTTTATTTCCTTTGGATGCAGTAGTGGGATTGCTGGATCATGTGGCAGTTCTATTTTTAATATTTGGTTTTCTATAAGGGCCACACTACATTACATTGCCTCCAACGATGTGCGAATGTTCCCTTTTCTCTGTATCTTTGCCAACATGACTTCCTCATTTTTAACATCTGTGAAGGGGAAGCTGGATGGGAAGGGAGCAGGGGTGCAGTCTGTTCTTTCTCCCATGCCGCACCCCTCCTTTCACTTCCTGCCTCTGAATTTCCCAGAATCCTGGTGTCTCTATCATCGTGCCCCTGAGTCCCATTCTTTGCTCTTGCTCAGGTCAGCCTGAGTCCCTAACACTGAGCATCCCTCAGATCTCAGCCACCAAGCTCTCTAGCTCCATTTAGAGGGACTGCAGTAAGTCTGTGCATCAGTTATGGAGCTGTGGCCATTTTGACCTTATTGGTTCTGCCTATCCAGGAACAAAGATATCTTTCCACTTTCCAGTATCTTCTTTAATCTCCTTTTTCACAGTACTGTAGTTCTTGTTGTAGAAGGTTTTCATTTCCTTGGATAGGTTAATTCCTAAGTATTTAATTTTCTGAGATGTTATTATGAAAGGTAATATTTTCCTAATTTCTGCTTCAGTGAGTTCATTATTGGTGCACAGGAATGCTATTAATTTTTATATGCTCTTTTTGTATCCTGCTATATTACTAAATTTGGTTATTAATTCTAGGAGTCTTTTGGTGAATTTTTTGTATCTTCTATGTAGCGGATTATGTCATCTGCAAATGATGATAATTTGACTTCTTCTTTACTTGTTTCCTGTTTATTTCTTTCTCTTGCCTGATTGTGCTGGCTAATGTTTGGAGTACTATATTGAACAGGAGTGATGCTAGCAGATAACCTTGTCTTCATCTGGATTTTAAGGGGAAAGCTTTCAGTTTGTCCTGCATTTAATATGATGTTGGCAGTAGATGTGTCATGAATGGCTTTCATCAGATTGAGATAAAGTCCTTATATACCTATTTTCTTCACGGCTTTTTGTTTTATCATGAATGGATGTTGGATTTTGTCAAAGGCTTTTTCTGCATCTATTGAGATGATCATGTGATTTTAATCCTTTTTTCTGTTTATGTGGTGTATTACATTTATTTTTTTGTATATGTCGAACCGTTCTTTCATCCCTGGGATGAAGCCTACCTAGTCATGATGTATGATATTTTTGATGATTCGTTACATTCTGTTTGCCAGTATCTTGTTGAGGAATTTTGCATCTATGTTCATTAAAAAGATTGGCATCTACTTATCTTTTTTGAATGGATTCTTGTCCAATTTTTTTAATCAGGATAATGCTATCTTCCAGTAATGACTTTGCGAGTACTCCTTCCCTTTGGATTTCATTAAAGAGTTTAAGCAATCCTGGTATTAGATCTTCCCTGAAGTTCTTGGAGAGTTTGGTAGTGAATCCATCAGGACCTGGGCTTTTCTTAGTTGGTAGTTTTTTGGGGTTTTTTTGTTTTTTAATTACTGCTGCTTCAATTTCATTGCCTGTTACTGGATTATTCAGGATTTTAAAATCTTGATTCAGTTTTGCTAATTCATATGTATCTAGGAATGTATTACTTTCTTCTCAATTCTCCAATTTATTGGCATACAGATTCGTGATGTAGTTGCTAATAACCTTTTGGATTTCAGCAGTATCTACTGTGATTTCACCTTTTTCATTTTTAATGGCACTGATTTTGGGTCTTTTCTTTCCTCTTCTTTGGTAAGACTGGCTAAGGATTTGTCTTTTATTACTATTCTTTCAAAGAACCAGCTCTTCAATTCAGTGATTCTTTGTATTGTTTTTTAGTCTCCATTTCATGGATTTCTGCTCTGATCTTTTAATTTCCTTCCTTGGACTAGCTTTGGATTTGAATTATTCTTGCTTTTCTAAG
The DNA here is from genome assembly GCA_004026905.1 of Hystrix cristata. Taxonomy (NCBI): domain Eukaryota; kingdom Metazoa; phylum Chordata; class Mammalia; order Rodentia; family Hystricidae; genus Hystrix; species Hystrix cristata. The sequence continues at coordinate 7,893 of PVJO010011546.1, read as the reverse complement.
ACCTTGAGGTGCATAATTAAAAAGGTCCATGCACTGTTGAGAATAATGTGTATTTTGTTGTTGTTGGATAGAACACTGTTGATACCTATTAAGTCCATTTGTTCAAATGCTTGGTTCAACTCTGATAATTCTTTGTTGATTATTTGTCTAGTTGATTTGTTTATTTGTGACAGTGGGGTATTCAGGTCCCTTATTATAATTGTGTTAATGTTTATTTGATTGTTTGTGCCCAGTAGTGTTTGTTTTATGAAGTTGGGTGCCTAGTTTTTAATGCATATATGTTTATAATTGTTATCTCTTCCCGTTGAATTGTTCCTTTAACCAAATATGTAGTGACCTTCTTTGCCTCTTCTGGTCAGTTTTGGTTTGAAGTCTGCTTTGTCTGAAAATACAATAGTTTCTGCAGCTTGTTTTTGGGTTCCCATTGCAGGGAATATTGTTTTCTATCCTTTGATCTTTAGTCTGTGGATTTCTTTTTGGGTTAAATGTCTTTCTTGTATACAGCATACTGTTTGATTTTGTTTTTTGATCCATTCTGCTAATCTGTGTCTTTTGATTGTGGTATTAAGACCATTCACTTCAAGAGTTATACTGATAGGTATTGACTTATTCCTGTCATTACATTATTTTCCTACTGCTGATTCCATTTCCTCTCCTTCTACTTAGCTGTCATCCTGTCTGGTGTATTCATTCTATTAGACCTTTTGGCATTATTGGCTTCATTTCTCTTTCTAGACTATCCTTGAAAATTTTTTGGAGTGCTTTAGGTGCTCTTTGTCATGGAAATATCTTATTTCTCCATCAATTTTGAGAGGTAATTTCACAAGAAGTATCAGTCTGTGTTGGAAATTGTTTTCTTCAAAAAAATTTTTTTTATTAGTACATGTTTGCAATTCTGCAGTTTACAGTCATGTTGGGGAGTGATTACATGTACAAATTACAGCTTTTTTTTTTTCTAATTCCCTTCACCTTCCCCCCCACTCTACCCTCCTCCTCTGATTCCTCTATTACCTTTTACATACTTGTTGATATTATTTGTCTTAGCTCATGTTACAGCATATATTTACCTTGATGGAAGTTTTTGGGATCCTGCACATGGCACATCTTTATTTCTCTCACTTTCCCTTCCCCTTCTGACCCCTTTTCCTTGTTTCCTTGGGTTGTTTCCCTATTGGATGAGATCTGTCCCCTTGTCCATTTCTATCCAACCTTTATCATTTTCTTTGCTTCTATCACTCAAATAAGCGATACCATATGGTATTTAAGCATGTGTGTCTGATTTATTTCATTCAGTATTATATTTTCCAGGTGCATCCATTTTTCTACAAATGGCTTAAATTTATCATTCTTTATAGCAGAGTAGTATCCCATTATATAGAGATGCCCACATTTTGTTTATCCAATCATCTATTGATAGGTATGCAGGCTGCTTCCAGGATTTAGCTATTGTGAATTGTACTGCTATAAACATTAGTATGCATGTATCATTGTAGTATGATGATTTAAGCTCTTTGGGGAAGATACCAAGCAGAAGAATAGCTGGGTCATATGGAATTTCTAATTTTAGTTGTTTGAGAAATCTCCATACTAATATCCATAATGGTTGTACTAGTTTGCATAAGAAATAACAAGAATCAACAAATGAGGTTATATTAGACTAAAAAGCTTCTATAAAGCAAAAGAATCCATCAGTAAAGTGAAGAGACAACCTACAGAATGGAAAAAAATTTGCCAGCTACTCCTCGGACAGAGGACTAATATCTGCATATATAAAGAACTCAAAAAAATTAAACCACCTAAAATTAAAGAGCCAGTCAAGAAATGGGCTAGAGGGGCTGGGGATTTAGCTCAGTGGTTAGAGTGCTTGCCTAGCAAGAGCAAGGCCCTGAGTTTGATCCCTGGCACCAAAATAAAATAAAATAAAAAAGAAATGGGCTAGAGAAATGAGGACATTTCACAGAGGAAGAAATACAAATGGCCAACAAATATATGAAAAAATGTTCAACATCTCTAGCCATTAGAGAAATGCAAATTAATGCTAAGATTCCATCTTACTCCAGAAAGAATGGCAATTATTAGGAAATCAAACAATAACAAATGCTGACATGGCTGTGGTGAAAAAGGAACCCTTCTGCCTTGTTGGTGGGAATGCAGAAGGATGAAAAAAGTAAAATTTGGGAAATTAATCAGTAGAAGATGAGAAGGAGGAGAGAAAAGTAGTAAAGATGATCCTATTGAGGAGTAAAAGGAAATTAGTAGTATTAGATAAAAGTAACATAAAATAGCAAACAAAAAAGTAGGAAAAAAAAGAAGGTAAAATAAAGGACAAAAAGAAAAATGAGAAGGAAAAAGGTTAAGAAGGGAAAAGAGAAAAAGGAAAGAAATGAGAAAAAACCCAAAACTACAAACAAACAATGAAGGAAAAAATAAAAATTTCTCTGTATTTTTGAATGAGTTATTTCTTTCCAGGATCTGACTTGGAATACAGCAAATCATGACTCTCTCTGCCTACCTTTACAGCTTGTGGGTTTGTGAGATGCCCCTCTCCCTGCTACATAGGTCCTTCTGTCCTTACATCCCAGACTACAGCAACTGTCCAAGCCCAGGTGTATCCTTGCTCACATTGGTAGATGGGGAAAGCAATCAGACTCCTGGTCTCTGCTGGATGTGGGCCACAGAGAGGGAGTTCAAGCAGATTGTTGGACTAATTCCAGCACTTTCAGATCCAGCTGCCTCTGAAAGCCATACTCACTGGGCCTGGCTTCTCACTAGAGGGTGGGGCCTGTGTCCTTCTCAGCCTGAGCCTAAAGTTTTCAGGGGGTCTATGTCTACCTTGCACCCTGTCCACAACCATCTCCTGCGGCTGTCTCTTAATTTCCTGTCTGGCCAGAATACTTTTTTGTTTGTTGTTTTGTTTTTCGCTATGATGGGGATTGAATCCAAGGCATTGCTCATGCTAGGCAAGCAAACTACCACCTGAGCTATATTCCCAGCCTTTTTAAAAGACTTTTTGAGACAGAGTCTGGATAAGTTGTCCGGGCTGGTCTCAAACTCAATTCTCCTGCTTCAGCCTCCCAAGTAGCTGAAATTACAGGCATGCACCACTGAGCCCAGATTGCAATAATACCTTTTAAAAGACTGTTCTTTAATTTTAGGAAACTTCTTATGCTTGCTCTCTAATTATGAAAATAACCCCCCCAAAAAAAAGAAAATAACCCTTCAGGACACTTCTGAAAAAGGACATCCTTTGGTTAGAAGGAGATAAAACTTCTTTTTCATGATCATGTAAATATTTCTAAGTTGCTTCTGGAGACAAGGAGTTTTAAGCAAAAAAGGGACAAGACCATGAAAAGATGGTGTGACACTGGTTTGAATCCCTACTAGAATCCTATATTAGAAGGACTCTTTGGTTATAAACTACAGAAAATAGAGGTTAGGGATTTAGCTTAGTGGTAGATCACTTGCCTAGCAAAAGTAAGGTTCTGAGTTTGATCCCCAGCACCGCAGCCCCTCCAATTTTTTTTTAAACTACAGAAAATATCTGGACATAGATAATGTTGGAGACCATTTGTTATACAAGGGTGTCTCTCACAATCCATTTAGGGTTGAACTGTGTCCTTCAAAAGATATATTGAAGTGGGCATGGTGGCGCACGTCTGTAGTTCCAGAAGTCTGAGAGATTGAGACAGGAGGATTCCAAGTTTGAGCCCCATCTAGAGAACTAAATGACTTAGCAAGAGCCTGTATACAATAAAAAATAAAGGGCTGGGGATGTGGCTTGGTGCAAATGCCCTGGGTTCAATCCCCAGTGCTGAAAAAAATCAAAGATATGTTGATGTTGACATTCTAAACCCCATTACCTCAGAATGTGACCTTCTTAAGAAATAGAGTCGTTGCAGATATAATATGTTAAGATGGGGTCATGTTGGAGTAGGGTGTGCCCTTAATCCAAATGACCGTTGTCTTTCTAAGAGAAGAGACACAGACACAAAGGAGGAGACACAGACACACGTGTGACCACAGACACAGAGACTGAAGTGCTAGAATTGAAAGCTAAGGAATGCCAAATAACCAGAAGCTGGGAAGAGGCAAGACAGAATTCTTCTCTGTAGGTATCAGCAGGAGCATGGCCCCGCCCACACCCTGATGTCAGACTTCTAGACTTCAGAACTGTGAAACAATATGCTTCTGTTTTTCCAGCCACTTTGTTTGGCCTACTTTGTTAAGGCGGCCTTCAGAAACCAACCCGTGACCCTAAGGGGGAGACGCTGAAGCTCTGAGATAGACTGCGAAGGGGAACTGGAACCTGGAAAGCCTCTCTCTCTCTCCTCTCTCTCTCTTTCCCTTTGTTTTCCATGGGCTTTTTTCTCTTTCCCACTGCAGACCATCCTTCTCTACCTCTATGACGAATATTCTCCAGGATCATTTCTTCCTCCTTTCTTGGTTCAGGTAAGTGGGAACTGGGCTACAACCAGTCTGGGGTAGCCCCTACTCTCTTCACTACCAATGGCTGGAACTACTTGGGGCAAGCCTGCTGTCCTTTTTTCTGTGGTTGGTTAATGAGTGTACATGTGACCCAGTTCTGGCCAATGGCACTTGAGAATCAGAATGTCTCGTATGGCCTCTGTGGAAGATTTTCTTCTGTGATGAGTAAAGAAAGACAAGTTGGAGGGGTAGTTTAGTGGCAGAGCACTTGCCCAGCGTGTGTGAAGCCTTCGATTCAATCCCCAGCAAACCTACTAGGACCCCTTTGGGAAGGCAGAGAGCTGGGCATCAGCTGGCTCCATAGCTGCTCCAATCCTGCTTGTCATCTGATGAAAATACACACTTGACAGTTAATGTGCTGACAGGTTTGAGGAAATAGAATGACAAAGGTTAACGGAATCTGAAGCAAATGTGTGAATCGTTGGCTAGAAAGGAAGACAAATGCCTCCAGCACTGCTGCCGGCATTCTTAGGCCTTGAAATGTGAGAATTAATCATTACCTGTCATGTTTTATATGTGAAAAAGCAATTCTAGTGTGTATTACTCACATAGTGCATGACTGATTCATGAGGGTGGACAAGAACAATCTATTGCCATTTGATAGAATGGTTTTGGAATGAGAAGAGAAAACCATCAAATAAATCAGAATAAGCAGTTAGTACCCTCCTAACTCCATTAGTTCCTCATGTATTGATTTGCACTGTCTAAGAATGAAGGGGCAAGATAATCATCGGTTATGGTTTGGAAATGGTTTGAGTATATCCCGTAAGGGTTTGTGTGCTAGGAGCTTGAACCCTAATGTGACCATGTGAGAGCGGTGGAATCATTAAGAGGTGGGACCTAGTGGAAGGTAATTAGGTGACTAAGAGTACTGCTCTCAGAAACAGTTCATTTAATTCTGGTCTTGTGTAATGAGTTCGTTCCCGCAGAAGCAGGCCACTTTAAAAGAGCAAGTGTGGCTGACCCCTGATTCTCTCTGGCTCCCTCTCTCAGCCTGTGACCATTCTTGCATGTGATCCTGCCACTGTGATGTCATCTACCAGGGGACCTCACCAGAGGTGAGGCATAGCCACTACCACTAAAATTAACCAATTCGAAAGTTAACATATAAACTCTCCAGTTTACTATTTTGACCATGGTGAACTGAGTTGAGGAATGGATTCTGTTCCAGAAGTTTGCAAACGACAAAATGCATACATAAACTAGACTGTTTTTGACATCTATAGAAATGTATAGATGTCAGTCACAAAAAGACTAAAAAGCCTTGTTCCCACACATCAGCAATTTTGTTTGTTGAGCTAAAGTCCTCATGGGTTCTGTTGATCCAGCCGAGGGACATGAATGGATAGAAAGTGACCTTATCTGCCAATACAATCCCCTGCCCTTTGACCACTCACACTAATCTCAAGATCTTTACTGGTTCATGACCTCTAATCAGAGTGAAGCGGGAGTGAGTCTATAGCTCTTGATAGAAGGGATTGGAATCCTTCCTCTCTTGTCGTCTCTGTCCCTCTCATTTCACCTCTGCTCATCAAGCTTTTCCAGGATTCTCAGGATGTCTCCTTTCATGGCAAGAGCTTCTCCATCACTCTCATGAAAGGCTAAGAGGAATGGGGTTATACATCTCCAACTCTTCTTACCTGAGAATCGGCCACCTTCCTTGCCCAAACTTGGAAATTGGTTCTATGAACATTGTGGCATTCAAATTGTGCACATTAGAGAATTCCTGTGAAGTAGGCAATGAACCAAAGTCTTGCTCTTCTGTCTGGATCTTAGGAGATTCAGCTGCTCCCATGGGAAGTCACCCACTGTGTGTGCCTTTGCGTTAGCATGCTACGTGCAGCCCCCCCAGCCCACCACGGAGCAGCCAGCTCTGGTCTTACTGGCCTCGTGTTCTGGGCCTTAAATGGTGGCAGCAGCTGTGGATATTCCCTACTGGGAAGCTCTCTATTTTGATAAATTCTTCCTCTTGTTTATAGTTTCAAATTTTCTATTTACTTACAGATATTAGGTATGTATTTTGTATTTTTCAATAATTCAGTGTTCAGACTCTACAGATCTAATTCTGCTCTTTGCTAGCTTTGCTGATTTGTTCATTATCCCCAGTTCTCTTTTGTGTTTTGTGATTTAAAAAAAAAAATAAGCTCTTAGTTTGTGGGACTTTCATCTTCTAAAAATGTTTTTGGTGTGGCCTGATGATATCTTCCTCCAGAGAGGATTTGTGTTTGCTTCTGCCTGAGGGCCTTCCGATCTGATACTTGTTTAATAAAATGCTCAGCTGAAGGTTTCTTGGACCTCAGATGTGTATATTTGTGCTCTGCTCCTGCTTGGGGTAAGCAGGTCCTGGTTGGGAATATTTATGGGAATCCTTTTCTCTTTTCTACCCAGAGCTGGGGCCAAGACAGACAGGATTCTTTCTTGTATTTTTCGTGGTGCTTTCTGAGCCTACTATCGTGATATGACTTCTCAAATTATGTAGACCCGAGACTGTCTCATGGGCATTCACTTTGAAACTGTGTCACTATGTGTAGCTCTTCAGTCTCTATTTGCTTTGGTCTTCATTTATGTCTCTGAATTCATACTTCGTAGTTAAGAATTTCCCTTATTTTCTTAATTCTCTCTTAACTTAAAAGGAATTTCAGGGGTAGGGCATTTAGCTCTCAAGTGGTACAGTGCTTGCCTAGCAAGTGCAAGGGCCTGAGTTTGATTCCCAGCACCCCCACCTCCCCCCAGAGGAATTTCTTTCCTTTTTTTAAACCCATTTTTAGGTATTTTGTGGTAGGAGGGTTTTAGAAACGTTATATGTCCTATGACCAGCAAAGATAGTTAAAGATACACACACACACACACACACACACACAATCATATTCTAACCACCTTGCCAAGTTTTCTTATTATGAATTTTTAAAATAGAACCTTCGTGTTCTCTAGATATTCAGTCCAATAATCATGTACTTTATGTTTTGCACTTGCTAAACTTCTGGATATTGTTAAGTAATAAAAGGGATCATACCATTATGGGTATTATCTCTCTTCTTTTTAGCAAAATAGATTTAGGGATTTTTCTCTTTGCTATTTGCCTTTTTAGAGAAATATTCTTATCAAATTTAAGAAGTTTACTTATAGGCCTATTTTACTTAGAGTTTTTTTTAACTAGAAAATTGCTGCCAAAGCTCACCCAATGTCTCCTCGGAATTTACTGGTGTGGATTTTTAACTGAGTCCTGCCTAGTCATCCTTCAATCATTTATTGCTCTAGCAGGGCTGGAGCTGAGGCTACAAGACAGAGATCTCTGAAGATACAGTTTTCCGGTGGGATGTATTTGACAAAGAGCCTTGTGCTCTTTATTAAGGAGACAGGACTTTTCCCCGAGGGCAGGAGACTTTATGGTAGATCAGATGAATTTTT
>PVJO010011545.1:0-59245 GCA_004026905.1 Hystrix cristata | reverse complement strand
CCCAGACTACTAGCTTACAAAAACCATGAGATAATAAATAAGTATCGTATAAAACCATTATGTTTTTTAGTAATTTGCTCTGCAACAGTAGAAATCTAATATAGTAAGAAATAACCTAAGTCAGTTCAAGAACTTGATAGGAAACAGTAAGTGAGAGAGTAAAGACTGTGGATACATATATCACCTCACAATGAAAAGTTAATATCATTTAGAAGGTAGAACGGCCACAGTTAAGTAAAGGTCACCTACTGTAAAATTTTTAGGATCACAAAACATATTTCAGACCTACATTTTTTAACTCAAGTGAGTAGCTATGGTTTATTATAGATCATTAAGGATGACTATCAATATTTCTTACTTCTTTGTATAATGTCAAATAAAATGGATTAACATCAGTGTTATCTACGATAATGTTTAATAAATTAATACTTGTTCTTTCAACAGGAACTCTCCTCAACAGACACATAAATTTATGCTATGTGGAGAATCATGATTTTTATTGAAACTTACTGTCTTTAAAATAAAATTAATTTAAGATTCATGCAGAAGCAATATATCAGCCTAATAGAATCCAGTAATAGTTTATCAGAACCGATTACAATGTTGGTATTATAGATATTTTGCTCATAATTCTCTCTTTCATAAGAATTTAACTTTTAGTGCAGTTTCAGATCACAACAAAATTAAGAAGGTATAGAGATTTTCTATGTAACTTATGAATGGGTGCAACATGAGTAGATTACAGTATAACCTTCACATAGGTTTCCTGATAAATTGATGAGAGCATGGAATTTACTCTTCCTGATAGTTACCAATTTCCTGGGAAAAACTACAAATGTGGATTTTTTTGCTTCATCAATATGTATTTATCATGTCACAGATTTTGTACTAATTAGAATGTAACAAAATCTGCTGAAAACTACATTTTCTTTCCTGCTAATCCATTCCCCAATGACCACTTTGTTTGCACCAATTCTACCTTCCTTACCCACATCTTTCTATTAACTAATTATAAATACTGATGATGAAGCATAAGGCACTATTTTCAACAAATACTTGTTCTTTTTACAGCACTCGGCTGTTCAGAATATCAATTGTCAAAATCCTTAGTTAATCATAATATGAACAAAATTTGTAGATTCAACCTGTGTTATCATGGAATCTTAACTCTTTCAATTTTCTTTTCTTTTCTCTGTATAACACAGTAAAAAATAAAAATTTTCTACACCTTCAGGAATGTTGAGAGACTAAACAATTCCCTACCACCAAGAAAAAGAATAATTTCTTAGTTGCTAATGAATTAGTCTTGGGAGAAAATTATCATCACGATTTATTATGTTAGGGAACTAAAAGGAAGAGTTGATAAAATATGAAGGGATAGAGAATATATATAAGACGGAAACTGGGGAAGATTTTTAAGGATGAGAAATTAGCACTGAAGGTTATTGGAACTGGATGCAGAAGATTGGTTGTTGATTTTGAGAGTGTGGTAGAAAAGGCAAAGGGTCCTACTTTCTGGGAAGATATGGATGAGTAGGAATAAAAATGGGCTATTTCAAGAAACAGAGGTTAGTACGTAATATACGTGAGAGCTGATTCCTCCTTGCCAATCACCAATCCTTTCCTTCAATGAAATCTCATTTCGTGGCAGTACCATGCAAGTACCAGTAAGTTTTACTTTGTTTAATGTTCTAGAACACTTGTATTCCACAATGAGAGGCTCTGCTTAACATGTGATGTGATCAATTTAATGACGATTGAGGCCACCTGCATCAATACAGATTACAACCAGGACTATGAACCAAGGCCACTTTTCCCAATGTGACATCGATATTCCTTCCCTGGAACTTCTTGTCTTGAGAGATAAAGCTTTTAAGGCAGAACATAATTTCACTTTTTGCTTAAAGAAATGCTCCACACCTATTTCTGTAGGTGAACAGTTCATTCATCAAACAACTCTCCTTTGAGGATGAGAGACTGTCCACATTAGCAACCATCACGGTTTTTAAACAAGAGGTGACTTAAGACTTATGTCAACATTTGTAATTGGCTGATTTGTTGATAATGGCCATTCTTTCTGGAGGGAGGTGGAATCTCAGGGTTGTTTTAATTTGGATCTCTTGAATGACCAGTGATGTTGAAAGATACTCACCTAGCAGTATTCATCAATCCCGTCTTAATGTATCCAAACTTTGCTAATCTCCATCAGTTTCCTGCCCTGGAAATCTCATCTTGAACCACTTGATTGCAGACCTCACAGCTCTATATTCTCTCCTGATATCCCATTCTGATATAATAACACTGTGTAAAGGCAGTGTATTTCTTTACTGAAATGTATTTAGTGAAGTTTACTTGCCTCACTATCAGCCTTTCTGATGGTCTTAGGGTGTGGATGGGGGACATCTACAGCACAAAGGCCACTGCATCTCTGTGTGTGTGCATGGACAGCAGGGGCAAGAGGCATGTGTCACCTTTATTCTTTATGAAGCATTTCAAATTTGTCCAGGAGGATCTCATTTTTCAAGGGTATAAGATACTATGCGCAAACAACTCAAATAGTGCATAAACCCTAAATCTCTGAGCAATACTTTGGGTAGTTCTATAGACTTCTAGGCAAACACAAGTTTGGGTTAGTAACCTGAGTTTACACCAAAATTTTTAAATGAGATTCTTATAAAGTATCTTCTTAGTAAAAATAATCAGAAAATCAATTGTAAATCCCAATTATCTTTAGAAAACTCATGCAAATTTCCTGCTACAAGTACCATTAGAGACATGGACCTCTTAAATGGTTTATCTCTACTGGTGTATAATTATTGTTATAATCAGTTCAGCAAGACCACCTGTAGCATACTTTATGTTATTCCTCTTTTTCAGTATTATCAGACAATCAAAATTCATTTATAATGAAACATTTTATTCTACTGAATTGCAAATATTTTGCTTCCATAATGAGTTTATCATTTCTTTTCAGGCTTCCCTCTTACTGCAACCTCAGTTGATGATCTCTGTCAGACAGCAATTCCACTGCCATATCAATAATAATATTTTAAAACAGATACATAAAATATTAAAGAGTATAGCAACCCAGTGTCAACTTTAGAATTATTTCCATGGGAAACCCCCAAAGGTGACGAATGATAAGTGCAACTATGAGCAAACTATAGTAAAAACAACTTGTAATTCTGTCAAACAGGGCTACCTACACTTATTCGAAGAACTATACACAAGATGGACCCTTCAAAGTCTTTAGGTTTACGACAAGTGGTATTGTCAGGTAAGACTATTCTGAGGTGATAGATGAAATAGTCTCATAGTCTCTTTGGTGACTTTGGTCAAAGCAAAGTTCTGAATTTTATTCCTTTAGCAGAGAATTTTTTAACATGTTACTGTTTAGTAAATCCCTAGACACTCATTTTTTGTTGCTATGCTGAATAGAACTTTCTGGGTTAAATGGCCCATGTCCATTTTCCTCTATGAAAGAATAAACTAAGACTATATTATTCAGTATAGCAAATTCACTGTAGTTTCCTGTTTCACTCATTATCATCCCTTTATTTAGAGAATGTGCTACCTAGAGACCTACTGATAATTCCAAACATTAGCATGGTATGGTAAACAAGATTTAGGCATATTGACAAGTGTTGTGTACTTGCTGTACATATGCAAAAATGTATACCACTACTATTGCTTTTTATTAGTATAAGTTTGTGATTCATATGTAGTAATGAAATTCATCTTGGGGAATTGGTATATCCTCATTTTGCATCTTGATCATTTTTATTCCACCTTCCCTCACCCCACACCCTCATTTCTTCCCTCCTTCTCCAAGTACCCTTTCTTTCTTCAGAGTCTATCTCCCTGTCTGTTAACATGTCACTTTATTTTGCTTTTTAAATTATTTATATTTTGGGTCTCTTATATTAGAGAAACCACACAATATTAATCTTCCGTGTTGGATTTATTTCACTTAGTATTATGGTCTCAAGATCCATCCATTTCCCTACAAATGACTCAAAGTTACCCTTCCTCATGGCTGAGTAGTAATCTATGATTAGGTCATACAAGAGTGTGACTCTATCTTCCTTAAGCCCCCCCCCCCAAGAAAAGTATACAATTCTGTTGCCGCACAATTCTTAAAGAGAAAACTTTGAATGTTCTAACCATGAAGAAATGAAAAATGTTTGAAATATTCTCAGTTCCCTGGTTTAAATATTACATAATGCACCCATGTGTCAAAACATCATACTCTCTGTCAAAGTATGTACAGTTACTATGTATCAATTAAGAGAAAAATAACACTTCAAGGCAACAAAATAAAAAAATAAAACTACTAGCATACATATATTGATGCTAAGGAATATTTTAAAGAAATATCCACGTTCTTAAAATGATAGAAAGGTAGTTGTAATATTGAATTTATTTTAACTGGTACTTAGCTAGGCATATTTTGCTCAGGGATACATTCTCGAAAGTGACAGGAAGACAAAAACTATTAAATATTGTAATTAATATTAAAAGTGCTCATGTTTGAAGCACATTCTGAGAAAATAAAACGCTAAATTGTGTAAACAAATGTCATTCCTTGGCCTTGTTACCAGCACTTGAATATTATTCCAATTGTTGAAACACTAAAAGACTTCTTCACTTCATAATAATTGTGCCTAGAGGGGTAGTAACTTGTTAATGTCTTCGGGGAGGAAAAATGAATAATAGATTGGAAGACCTTGTTGCCACAAAACAAAGATATTTTCAAAGTAGATCAATACTAGGGTTAAAAGATCAAAGGTTTGTCCTATAAAAGAGCTCTGACTGCCCAAGCTGGGAAGAAGTGAAACATCAAAAAGGATGATAATTACAATTATTTGAGAGTTGTTTTATCTGTGAAATGCCTTGGGTACCGAATGGTACTTGCAAATGGAAAAGTTAATATGGAATGTACCAAAGTTAATTATAAATATAAAAGAAAGATAAGCCAATAGAATGTGCTTCGGTTCAATGGCAATCTAATTGAAATTTCTTAGTTTTTGTTTAAATTAAAGGTCCCCTCATCCACATTGCTGCAACCCTGCTCTGCCACTGGGCTATATCGCTAGCCTGATATAAAAATTTTTGTCTCCTTTAAATTAGGGATAGTGCCTATAAGGAAGTTTTAAAAAGCCACCTAATTCTGCTATACTAAGCACAGTAAAAAACCAGGAGGAATAATCAGCACTGGTGTTAATACACAATCTGATCGACAAGAGTACAGCAATGAAACACAAAAATCGAAGAGATGAAAGCTGACCACATTATCACAGTGCATGCTCTTCTTAGAGAAGAAATATACGAATAACCTAGCATCTTATTATAGATTACTATTAATGTATGATAAAATAACTTTGAAACTGAGGAAGAAAATTCCCAGATCAAAAGTTGATGGGAATATGAATGGGAGGAGACCATATTCCCAGATCTTACATGGACTTCTAAAGTCCACTTGATTTAGTAAAGAGCTTGTACTTTAAGAAGGGTTTCAGCCAGTGAATGTTGGCTAAGGTTTGAATCCTTTTCAAGTATAAAATTAGATCCTATGTTGTGGCCGGAATCAGCATCCTTTGTTTATGTGACAAAGTGCTCTTTTTCCTTGGGGTCTACTAATATTTCTGCATGTTGCTGTAGACATATTTAATAAGCAGGGCAAATCTTCAACATTGATATTTTAAGATTGTTTAAAGTATATCTGCAGTAATAATTCTATAATGGTAATAATTTTGTGTGATGAAATTATTAAAGAGTTTGGGAACCTCTGGCATACTAAATTTGTAACTATGACTGTATAAATAAGATAATTTATGTTTATAATATATATTTAAATCTTCAGCAATACTTGTATTTTATTTACATTAACATTATTTCAACAAGAATATTTACATATTTCTAAGATGAATTCATACATTTGTAACTTTGTTGAATATCATAGAATCAGTAGTCAATATTTCTTCAGTTTATGCAAATGTCCTTTTGTTAGAAATACTTGGCACAACACTTATGTAAGGACCATACTAGAATGGCAAACTCCATAAGAAATAATTATTTTCAGAACAACATGCACAAAAAATTAATTACTCGTGGTTGTTCAATTTAAAAAATTATGATGAAATCAGCATTACTGGTATATGAAATACATACAATATGCACAATATAAAGAATGCAAATCATAAGAGGAACTACACTATGAAAATGTAGAATGACAACTAATTTTTTATCATCTAAAATCCATCACTGACAAGAATTTTTTTTCCTAAAAACTATACATAAATACTTAGCATTTAGGTTAAAGGCTTCAAAGAAAAGCATAAAGGTTTCAGAAGGGAAATTGAAATAAATTGTGAGCTTGTCAGGGTTCTAAGACACTATGAAAGTAAAATAAAATACACATTTCAAAGATTTGATATGTTAGAGCAAATCAAATGGAATAGGCATGGCTTAAAATATAAATAACATGTTTTTCAGCATTGAGAGTATTACTAGAACAAAATTGCAAAGATCAAGCTGAAAGAAGAGTCAGGGATTTTAATTGATAAATTTGGGAGGGACCAATTAAACATTAAAATTATTGAAACATGAAACCAATGTATCTGGATTAAAATAAAGATTCTTATGTGTATAACAAAAGGGTACAATTTTTCCTAGAAATACTGAAATTAATTTCAAGTATCAATATATATAATAGTAAATTATTGAGAACTGAGTATATTAAAGCTTTTCTAATGGCTATTGGTAGAGGCGAAGAAAGTTGTGCACAAGAGAGTGGAAGGTAAGCTTACTTCAGCCTTCATTTCACATACTAAAATCAAAATTCTCATTGTGAGGGAAAGACTGTATTTTAACAATTTCATACAGAGCCAAGTTTTTCTTCAAGTAAAGAGACAATAAAACATATTCGAAGCCAGAGAATAATTCACAAACATAAAGAATTTGATCACAAAATCCAACTAATTCATTGTGCATTACAAAAATTAAGAATGAAGTAGACCAAACAAACCTAGTATTAAGAAATCAACTTAAAAGAATTGCTGCTATTCTATTAGAGTTAGAGAATACACGTTATAAAACTTGACAATAGTAAAGGATTGTTTAAGTGAATAAAAGCTGGAGATACTGAAAGGAAAGTTGGAATAAGTGCCAATTTTCTCAAATTTTTCAGAAACATTCCAAGATAAATCATCTAGATTTGAAACATAAACATATATTAAAACAAAAATGGCTCCAAATTCTTTTTTTAAATTTTATTTTATTAGTACATGTGTGTAGTACATAAAGTTTTCATTCTTTGTGGGGAGTTGCTATAGGTACATAACATATCTTAATTCCTTTTTTCATCCCGTTTTCCTTTCCTCCCTCCCTTGTTCACACATTGCTTGACTCCCATGGATTTTGGTCTTGTTTTGTTTTGTATGTCTGCAGGACATAATATTTACATTCCTTGTGTGGAGTTAGACAGGTATATAACACATATCAATTCCTTTTTTCATTCTTAATGCTTTGCAAATCTATTTTTAAAATTTCATCATATTATCTAGATTAAAATTTAAAACATGTATATGAAGTTTTGGTGTTCCACATTTACCTTTAGTTTATTTTATTGTATTAGTTACATAAAACAAAATGAAATGCAGTAATTTGTGACTTAAAAAGAGTGTATGTGTTATGAGTCTAAATTAGAAAATCATTAGGTTATTAGCTTTTTTCATTTTCTTGGTAATTTGAACCTTCATAAATGAGCACATTTCAATTTTAATAAACCAGAATCTATTATATTTGTAAGGGTAATTTAAATTTTACATTTCGGGATGTCTCCTTAAATACTACCAGATTTAAGACACTGAACCACTGATGGGGTTAGACATGTATAGTCATTTTGAATCATTTGTAATTTAGATATCTGCATAAGGCATCACATTATATTTGGAGAGATGGGCTCAAATTCTCCTTATTCTTTGATACTGTATTCACATAGATTAGACCTAATTGACTTTTAAGGAACAAGTGAACAGTTGTATTCTGCAACCAACAAACTTCCAATTAAGGAAGTCCAATTAAAAGCTCATTTCTGTAATTGAGCAGAGATGTAATCAAGCTTAAAGAGAAGCAGAAGAACAAGATGTATGCAGTTTATTTAAAGTAATGGGCATAGTGATTCCAAACTTCAATAATTTAAAAATAATGTCTACGGTCCCATAAAGTGCATTACATTTCTCCTTTAGTCTCCTCTATACCAACATGTAAAATAAAGCCACTGGGTAAGTATGATGGGAACAACCAAAACTCAAAATGTGAGTGAGATTTGAAAGCCTGCAGGTTTATAGCCAAAAGTAACCCACTAAATTCTATGTTTTCAAAATGGCTGGAAAGCTTGCATAAAGTATTCAAACCTTGAAGCCATTATAGAATATTCTAGAATTCCTTAGTGAGATTATATCTTAATGAAATCTCTGTCACTGTTTATTTAATTGAATTCTAAGTATTTATAAACTGACTTTTCAGTTTTTAATGAAACTGATTTGATTTTCATAGATTTTATATGAAAATTATTTTATTTCAAATGTTATACTCCATATTAACACAATTAAATTCAATGATCAAGGGCACAGTCACATTCATTTTTCCAACACATATTTTAGAAACTAAACTAAAAATATCTAGCACATTTATGGACTAAGTTGTATTCTGCATATTATTCTACCTCATATATGTTTCAATAAAAGGAGCTCAAAAAAATAAATAAATAAAAGGAGCTCAAATTGACTTTCTACTGAAAACCTGAAATAAATTTCCAAACTAATACAATCAGCAAAGAAAATCTAAGAAGGTTAATTTACTTTATGATATTACTATGCTACCTTATACAATTAAAACAGGAAATAAAAATGTACTAATACCAAGTTAATCAAATGTCCATCAGGCATTGGCTAGGTTTAGGGAAAATGTAGTAGAGTTTGGAAAGTTTTTCAAAAGCGTTCAAGTCACTTTTTCCAAAAATTCCTACAGTTACGTTTATGTCATGTGATAAAGCCCTAACTAATAGAATGTGGGCAGAATGGAGGTATAGCACTTTGGATTCTGGCTACTAAGACTACTTGTCGGCCCCCACGTGTTATCATTCCTTGACCTCTGGGCTTGTTGCAGAAGACTCCATAAGGTCTCTTAGATCCACGAAGTCATGGATCAACTGAATGATAGAAATCTCTCATTCCCAATCCCTCCTTGAAAGACTGCCCAGAGAACAGCCAACTTATCTGTTAGGTGAGAAGAAATAAATGCTCATTTTGTTAAGTCACTGTGATCTGGGAGTTGTTTGTTAAAACACATATTCTGCCTTGAATAAGAGACAAAAGTCAGGAATGGTCTCCTAAGGTTTGGGTGTCTTAAAGTAGAAAGCAAATACATATATTATATCACTGCCAATTATTGTCTTGGGAGGGTTTCTTATGTCAGGAAGCAGTATATTACATAGGGCATAAAAGCTTTGGTTTTTTTTTTTAATGTTTGTCTTCCCGTCTGAATACTTCGAGATGCTACAGTCATATCTTGTATCCCCAGTTCCTAATACTCTATAACTCTTGGTGCCTGATATGCATTAATAAATATTTGATGAATGGGTGAATGAATACCATGGAGAATTTAAATCCATCAAACAAATAGGCACTTGATAAACCCTCTTCAAAAATGATAGTGATACAGTAACACTTAGAAGAGAATTCTTATGGAATTTCTAAATTCTTATGGGTTGTATGTAAACGTCTTAAAAAATTATGACATATGATAATATAAAATTCAGTGGTATTCCTTGTCTCCATTGCTACATTCAACTCATTATAATGTAATATTTGGAAATAGGTCTTTTAAATTCTACACATTGTGGAGTCTAATCAAAATGGTAACTGAGTTATTTTATAAAGGCTGAAACATGTATGTAAATACAGAAAAATAACTGGATCCTGGATATTCACAGAGGTAGAGATCAAAGAGGTAGAGGTAGAGATTAAAATAACTAATGTGGTTTTCAGTGTGTACATATCAATGATTTAACAAATGACAAAATGATAGTTTTACATCTATAATTATGGCATTATGTATTATTTTAAAATTATGTCAATAAGACAAAATTATGAGTACAGCCATCTTTTTGTTAAATAAAAAAGGTGAACGGTGGATTATTTACTTTAACTACCGCAGGAAATTTTGCTCTACTCCTTTCTAGCTTTTAGTACATATTATGCCAAGCACAAAAGAAAAAATATATTTATATTCCTTCTTCTAATTTCATTCATTTTTAAGGAACAGAAGCCTAGGAGATGAATATAACAGAATTCAATATCAAGTATTTTGGTTATTCATATCATAAACTTGATGGTTCACTATGTAAGTAAACAGGATGGATTTATGGAAAAAATACTAGGATTTTCATGGCAAAATAAAGAGGACAGAATTTAATTGATCATGACTACAAGCCAATATTTAAATATTTCATGTATGCTTAGAGTGAAACATATCTTTTGTAGTATCCAAGTCATATAGGGAAATATTTTAATTATATACTTTTTCTGCAATACATGTAGGAAAATAAATAAAGCCTGATTGAAGATATTTCAGGTTTAATTTTTTCATCATTCCAGCGCTCTGTATGTTTGATTTATGCCAGTACAATGCTCTTTTTGTCACTATGTGTCTGTCATATACAGTATTTTGAAATAAGAAAATGTGGTATTTTTATACAATGGAGTACTACTCTGCCATAAAGAATGATAAGCTTGAGATATTCCTAGGTAAATGGATGCATCTTGAGACCATACTCCTAGGTGAAATAAATCAGACACACATGTTTAAGTACTGCATAGTTTCTCTGGTGTGAGAAACTGAAATGTAAATAAAGACTAAAATGTATTATATTGGGAAAGGGAAGAAAGTGTCCAAATAGGAAAGGGAACAAGGGAGGGGGAAAGGAACAGAGAGACAAGAGAAATAAGAAATGGAAGGAAAAAATGGAAACAAAGCTTTTGTAAATAGGGAGGGAGGAGGGGGTGAGGGGAGGGGAATGGGAAAAAAAGAAGCAACAAGATATATCATGTACAGGTACAAATCCCCAATGATGAATATTATCAATATGTACATCTAAAATGTACCATTAAAATAAAATTTAAAAAAGAAAGAAAGAAATGGGATATTGTGGTATCTCCAGCATGGATTTTTTTTCCCCCCTCAGGACAACTTTGGCTATTCTGGATCTGCTGTGGCTCCATATGAATCTTCAGATTTTTTTCTACTTATGTGAAAAGTCATTGATATCTTTATGAGAACTGCATTTGATCTGTAAATCACATTTGGTCATTTTAATGGTATTAACTGAGCAAATCCATGATTATATTTATCTTCCTCTGCTGTGTTTAGGATTTCTTTAAATATCTGCAATACTGACTTACTGGCCATGGATTCCTTTAAATTACACTCACCTTGGAATGTCTTTATTACTCCTTCAATTCTGACTGATAACTTTACAGGATGTAGTAATCAAAGTCAGCAGCTATTTTCTTTTTAAATTAATTTTATAGGTGCATTTTAGATACACATAAGGAAAACACATTCATCATATGGAATTTGTACCTGTACATGATACCTTGATTCTTTTTTCCCCAAGCCCTTTCCCTCCCTTCAACCCCTCTTCCCCTCCTTTTTTTACAAAAGCCTTTTTTATTCCTTTTCCCTTCCTTCCTTCCCCACCCAGTTCCCCTTCCCATTTGAACAACTACATTCTAATTCATAATATCTATTATAAAATTTGGTCCTATTTACCCTTTTGATTTCTCACACCAGAGACATCATGCAATATTTGAACACATGTGTCCAATTTATTTAAGGGCATGGTCTCCAGGTGCATCTATTTACCTAGAAATGTCTCAAATTTATTCTTCTATATGGCAGAGTACTCCACTGTATAAAAGAAACACATCTTCATTATCCATTCACCAGTTGGTGGGCATTTGGGTTATTTCCAAGATTTAGCTATTACAAACTGTGCTGCTATACACACGGGTGTGCATATATTGCTGTGGTATGATGCTTTTAAATCCTTTGAGGAGATGCCAAGAAGAACACCTGGGTCAAATGGAACCTCTAGGTTTAGTTTTTTGAGGACTCTCCACTGTGATTTCCACAATGGTTACACCTTTCTGCACTCCCAACAATGGAGAAGGGTTCCTTTTTCTCCACAGCCTCACCAGCATTGTTTTTGGCAGATTTCTTGATAGTAGCCATTCTTTCTGTAGTGAGGTGGAATCTCAGTGTTGTTTTAATTTGCATCTCTTGAAAGAGCAGTAATGTTGGACATTTTTCATATATTTACTTGCCATTGTTCTTTCTTCATTGGAGAAGTGTCTATTATTTTAGCTACCCATTTTCAGATTGAGTCTTTAAATTTGGGGAGTCTGATTTTTTTGAGTTATTTATATATTCTAGATATTAGTTCTTTGACTGATGAACAGCTGGCAAAAATTTTTTCTCACTCTGTGAGTTTTCTCTTCACTCTATTGGTGAATTCTTTTGCTGTGTAAAAGCTCTTTAATAAGATGAGATCTCTGTTGTTGATTCTTTGTGATATTTCCTGTGAAATTGGAGTTTGCTCATAAAGTCTTTGCCTACATGTATGTCTTCAAGAGTTCTACCTATTCTATCTTCCAGCAGATTTAGTGTTTCTGTTGTAATATTTAGATCTTTGATCCATTTTGGTTTTAGCTTAGTGCATGGGGAGAGATACGGGTCTAGTTTTAATCTTCAGCACGTGGAAAGCCAGTTTTTCCAGCACCACTTACTAAACAGGCTGTCTTTCTTCCAAGAAGGTGTTTGGGCCCTTTGTCAAAGAAAAGGTGGCTGAGTGTGTTTGGACTTGTTTCTGCACCTTGTACTCTGTTCCACTGATTCTTGGGTCAGTCTTTTAGCCAGTACCAGGCTGGTTTTTACCACTGTAGTTTTGTGGTATAATTTCAAGTCCGGGATTTCGATGTCCCTGGCCTTGCCTTTGTAGCTCAGAATTGCTTTTGCTATTCTAGTTCTCTTCTCATTCCAAATAAATTTTAGGATTGTTTTCTCTAATTCTGTGAGGTATTCTATTGGTATTTTGATCATGATTGCACTAAATCTGTATAAAAATTGCAGGAGTATTCCCATTTTCACTATATTGTTGCTTTCTGCCCAAGAATAAGAGATAGTGCTCCATTTTCTGATAGCCTGTTTGATCTCCTTTTCAGAACACTGTAGTTTTCAATGTAAAGTTCTTTTACTTCCTTCGTTAGATTGATTCCTAAATATTTCATTTTTTGATGCTATTGTGAATGGTAT
The DNA here is from genome assembly GCA_004026905.1 of Hystrix cristata. Classification (NCBI taxonomy): domain Eukaryota; kingdom Metazoa; phylum Chordata; class Mammalia; order Rodentia; family Hystricidae; genus Hystrix; species Hystrix cristata. The sequence continues at coordinate 45,868 of PVJO010011545.1, read as the reverse complement.
AGCTTCCCTAATTTCTCTCTCAATGAGTTTGTTATTTTTGTACAGAAATGCTACTGATTTTTGAATGTTGACTTTGTCTACAGCTACACTACTGAATTTGATTATTAAATCTAGAAGTCTTTTGTTGTAGTTTTTGCGATCTTCTATGTACAGTATAATGTCACTTGCAACTAATGATAATTTAAATTCTCTTTTCCTATCCTTATTCCTTTTATTTCTTTCTCTTGTCTAATTGCTCTGGCTGATGTTTCCAGAACTATATTGAATAGGAGTGGTGGTAGTGGACATCCTTGTCCTATTTCTAATTTTAGAGTGAAAGCTTTCAGTTTTTGACCATTTAGTATGATCTTGTCTGTTGGTTTGTCATAGATGGCTTTTATCAAATTAAGATAAAGACCTTCCAATTTTCTGTAGGGTTTTTATCATGAATGGGTGTTGGACTTTTTCAAATAATTTTTCTGCATCTATTGATACGATCATGTGGTTTTTGTCTGTGGCTCTGTTAATATGGTGCACTACATGTATCGGTCTGTGTATGATGAACCATACCCACATCCCTGGGATGAATTCTACTTGGTCATGGTGTATAATTTTCTTGATGATTTGCTGCATTCTGTTTGCCAGTATCTTATTGAGGATATGTGCGTCTATGTTCATTAGGGAGATTGGTCTGTAGCTCTGTATTTTGCCTGGATCCTTCTCTGGTTTTGGAATCATGCTAATGCTTGCTTCCAGGAATGAGTTTGGGAGTATTGCTTCCCTTTCAATTTCATTAAAGAGTTTGAGGAGTATTGGCATTAAATCTTCTCTAAATCTTTTGTAGAATGCAGCAGTGACTCCATCAGTACTTGTGCTTTTCTTTGTTGGTAGATTTTAAATTACATCTTCAATTTCACTGACTGATATTGGGTTACTTAGAACTTTCATATCTTTTAGATTCAGTTTTGGTAATTCATATGGAATCTGTCCATTTCTTCTGTGTTTTCCATCTTATTAGAATATAGGTTCTTAAATTAGGTTTAATTATCTTCCTAATTTCTGTAGAATTTGTTGTGAATTAACCCTTTTCATTCTTAATTACATGGATTTGAGTCTTTTTGTTCCTTTTTTTTGATAAAGTTGGCTAAGGGTTTCTCAATTTAATTTAATCTTTCAAAGAACCGACTCTGATTCATTGATTCTTTGTATCATTTTTCTTGGTCTCAATTGCATTAATTTCTGCTCTATTCTTTATAATTCCCTCCCTCTTATAAGCTTTGGACTTGACTTGTTCTTTTTCTAGAAGCATGAGGTTCAACATTATGCTATTTATTTGAGCTTGTTCTGTTATTCTGATGTGGGAATTTACCACTATAAATTTCTCTCATAGGAGCTATTATACCTTTCCATGATAGCCCACACTGCATGTCCCATATGCAGCACGTACTTTTATTTTCACTTTTATCCTCTTTTTCTCTTTGTTTGGCCCAAGCTCACTCTGCAGAGCCAGGTTCTCTCTCAATCTTCATTTCTGCCTTTTCAAATAAACTTTGCCACTGCTCTTTTGGAAAAAAAAATTCCCTCATAGGACTGCTTTCATTGAGTCCCATAAGTTCCAGTATGTTGTACTGGCATTATCGTTTAATTTTGGAAACTGTCTAATTTCTTCTTTAGTTTCCTCTGTGACCTACTGATTGTTCGGGGAGGTGTTACTTAATTTCCATGTGTTTATGCAGTTTTTGTGGTTTCTTTTGCCATTTATTTCCAATTTCATTGCACTATGATCTGATACTATACATGGGACAATTTCCATTCCTTTGCATTTATATAAGCATATTCTATGAGCTAGTGGGTAGTCTATTTTGGAGAACTTCCCATGTGCAGCTGAGAAGAATGTGCATTCTGATGTTGTGGGATGGAACACTCTGTAGACACCTACTATGTCCATTTGTTCAAAAATTTGGTTCAGTTCTGCTATTTCTTTGTTGATTTTTATCTAGTTGATCTATTTGTGACAGTGGAGTATTAATGTCTCCCATTACAATTGTATCAGTGATTATTTGATTTTTCATGTCTGTTAATATTTATTTTATATATTTTGGTAAGCTGGTATTTGGTGTATATGTGAGTGTCATCTCTTCCTCTGGGATCGTTCCCTTAACAAGGATGTAGTGACCTTTCTTGTCTCTCTTGATCAGTCTTGGCTTGAAGTTCACTTTGTCTGCAAATAGTATAGCTACCCCTGCTTTCTTCTGGGTTCCTGTCATAGGGAATATTGTTTTCCATCATTTGATTTTCAGTCTATGAATTTCTCTTTGCGTTAAATGTATTTCTTATATGCAGCATAATGTTGGCTCTTGTTTCCTGATCCATTCTGCCAGTCTGTTTCTTTTGATTGGTGAATCGAGGCCATTTACATTGATGATCATAACTGATATGTATTGACTTATCCTTAGTTTTGACTTCAGTTGGCCCCTTTCCAAAATGGCTACTGGCCAATCACCCTCTCCTGGTGGGGGCGGGGGGGGCATCTGAGCCTGAATAACTCCCCAGTCACTGCAGTCTGCTTCATCCACTGTTCTGTTCCACCGGTGTGTTTCTCTGTAGAGGCCTCTGGCATCACCAGTAGTCACTGCGCCTCTGCAGGTTCAAGCCACTTCTCCCATGCTCTGAGCTGGGGCTCAGGGAGAAAGCACCACTTGCTGACTCCCTCTTCCACATCGTACTCCCTCTCTTTGCTCTCCCTATGGGCTCTAACTCTCACTTATGATACTTGCTGGGTCCTGGCGATCCACTCCCCCTCCTCCTTCTCTTCCTCTCATTGCTGTATTCCAGCATTTGGGTTCCAAATATCAGAGAGGCTGTTTCTCTGCTGCTCACCATTCTGCCATCTTCCAGGAAGTCCAGCTATTTTCTTTCAGTGCTTAAAATACATTGCTCCATTCCCTGCTGTCCCATCAAGATCCTGCTGGGAAATGTCATATTATTCTGATGAGGTTTCCATTATTTTAAATGAGGTGGCATTTTTCTCCTATAGCTTTTAAGATTTTCTTTGTTCTGTACCCTTGACAGTTTAACTATCACATGACTAGGCAAGGTTCTTTTATGCTCATGTCTGTTTGGGTTTCTAAATGCATCTAGTATCTGGATGTCCATATTATTCTCAAGATTTGGGCAAGTTTCTATTATTAGTTCACTGAATACACATTCTATGCCTTCAGTCTGTATCCCAATGCCTTTGTTTATTCCAAAAAGCCATATTGTTTTTCTTTTAATCATGTCCCTTTATTGCTATCTAAAGGTGATAATTTAACAACATTGTTTTTAAGCCCTGAAATTCTGTCTTCTGATGAGCTACTGGTGAGGCTATGCCCTGAGTTTTTATTTATTTTATTGAGCTTTTCATTTTGAAGATTTCTGATTTTTTTTCCAGATTATCTTTGTTGAGTTGCTCTTCTGTGGCATGTGTTTACTTCCTTATTTCATTCAGATGTTATTTGAACTCCCTTTGAGTTTGTTGATCATTTTTACAGCTATTCTTTCGAATTCTTTAGATGGCATGTCATCCACCTTATCTTTCAAATCAGTTATTATGGAAGTATTAATTTTGTTAAGAACTCATATTGTTTTTTCATACTTATGTTTCTATTTGAGGTTTGTGAATGTTTGGGTATAGAAATCTGTTACCCATTTATGTATGGTCCTTCTTGGGAGCAGGATTCTCTTGATGTACCCTGGGACAATGGTCTATTTTACAGTGTTTAGTTCCAAGTATATTTCAGCAACATTTGAAGTATACAGGGTAGGTACGTATGTGTTCCACACTCTCTGTCTGGGGACCCCATCTAGCAATGTGGCAAATAATGAAGCCACTTCTCACTGACCTAGTTGGAAGCCCTTGGACCTCACAGTGTGGGTGTCTACCCTCTCCAAGGTCCACAGTCTGTGAGTTCAGCGGTGAAGCCTAGAGTCGGGCTACAGAAAGCCTTCTTCACTAATTCTACCTTGGCAGCTGATGTTGAGAGCATCCTCAGTCTGGAAGATTCTAAACATGACACTCAGTGGCAAGAAAAACAACAGAGCCATAGCAGTATATACCTGAGTAGCCTCAGATGGTGGGGGGAGCAACTAACATACCACACTCAGTGATAGAGATGTAGCCCTGAGAATTGAGAGAACTGCTGCCCTCCTTCTCTAAAACATGCTGTTCTTGCTCCTAGTCAATTAGAGTAGGATCACCACCCTACGAACTCTCTATTCCCCTCTCCATCATAGTCTATGCTGCCTGCCACTCAAATTGATCAGAAGGCCCTTATCCATGACTGTCTCATGTGGTCTTCTCTCACCTAGACACACAGGAGGATATTCCTAGAGACTCTTAATTGTGATTGCTCCAAGACTTCTAATACTTACAGGGGATTAGTTCCTAATAATAGTACTTGTCTCAAGATGACTTCAGGTTATAGCCCTCTGAACATTTCCTGAGTGATGTAATAGAAACTTTTTCCCGATGCCAAGTTGCTGTGCAGGCGGACTCACTCTCAGACCTAATCCCCAAAATGAATTAAAAACTTGTGCACATCATGGCTTCTTACATAGAGGACTGCTAGTTAGTTTTAATATTGGGGGTTGCTAACGTTGTCTGCTTATTTTATACTTGTGGCATCATATTCCCTGCCCAAAAATGGAGAGCTGATAATGAAGTTACAAATTGCTAGGAAATCTTCTCCATGTTGCCTTTCTGAATCTCTGTGCTTTTTAGGTTTCTACATACTTTATTTATTCTCGGAGCTCTTTCTCACTTTCTTGGAACAGGATATATGTTATTTTTTTAAGCTATTTTCAATAGGACAATTGCATAAAGGCTACTATTATTCTGGCATCTACTTTCCAATTTCCCACCTCAAATCTACTGGATTTTGTACTGTTTTGGATTATTTAAAGGATTGTTTCATTGTATTTACTGTGTTACTGTATCATTTCACTTTTTGTAAATTAGCTTTATAATTTTTAAGAAACTATCTTAACTACTAAAGGTGTCTATATTTTCATTTTTACTTTATGTACTGAGTATAAGAAATTAAATGAAAATTATTAATTGTATTATAAATGCCTATAAAAAGTGTCTGAAAGCCTCCATATGCCTGTTTATCATATGTAAACTTGGGACATTATTGACTAATAATTTAAGAGAATTAAAAAATTATGTGTAAAGCAATTAGCAGAATACCTGGCTTATATAAGTGTCCAGTGTCAATAGTTTTAATGTGGTTTAGGTTGCAATTATAATATAAAAAAAACTACTTATAATCAGTTAAGGTAAATTCACATATTAACTACTTAAAAATTCATATTATGTCTTTCTTCATTCCCCAGATTTGCAGTGTGGATACCATTAGTTTGAAACTAAAGATGAAGGACTGAATATCCTGTTTTCATTTAATATGTATCATAGAAAAACTATAGTTTTGTTCTGTGAATCTACTTCAGAATTTGATTAAAACTTTAGATGATACAAAAGAAGGACTATTGAAAAGGTTTTCAGAATTGTTCCAAAAATATAACTGCTAGAGTCCATAGAGCATTTTAGATTATATCCTCCCTAAAATAATGAGAGGCAGGTAAATATATGGATCCAAGAAATTCTTTTTTTCACATATATATTTTCCCACTAAAATGAGCCTATATTGATATAGGAAGTTAACTCAATTTCTGCCTTCTGTATGAAGAAGTTGTTATCAAGGAGGATGTGAAACCCAATTTAGAGTTTGATTGTTTTTCCTTTTCCATTACATATTTATAAATATGGCACTCCAGGCAACAATTCAGTCTGCTAGTGTGTAGATATTTTGCTGCTGATTTCTGGTGGTGGATTGGAAACTACCAATAATGCAATATGTATAAAACTATCCCATCATTTTTGGAGAAATAACTTTTTATCTCTACTTTAAAACCCTTCTGCGTTCTGTTTAACTGTATTCTTTAGAGTTGTGTCCTGTGGAAAGAGAATAAGATACAGATAAAATGGACAATACAGAGTTATATAAAATATCAGAACTGCATCCAAGGACAAAGAGATAAACAAGCAGAAAAAATAATATTCAGATTTTTAAAAAGAAATATGGAGAAGTAAATAGGCTGGCAAAGGAAGTTAATAAGTAGGTTTTAAACTTTTTTGGCTGCGAATCTCTAAAAAGTGGAAGGGAAAAAGAAAATGATCTTGGGCTCTTAGAAAATAAATTTTTAAGTCTGTAAATGAAAGAATAGTAACCATTCCTGATTTTGTTACCATAGTTTGATACATGACAAATATACAAATAAATACAATGTATATTATTAAATGTCAAATTCTAAGGTTGAACAACTCCCATACTAATCATGCCAAAGCAAAGCTTAAAGTGTAACTACACTTGTTGCAAATAGGGAGGGGTGGGTGAATGGAAGGGAGGGGAGGGGAAGGGGGGAAGAGGGGGGAAAACCAAGATGTATTATGTACAGGTACAAAATAACCATGTTGATTATGATCATTATGTATACAATGTACCAATACATGTTCTTGGTAAAAATAAAAAAAAAATAAAAAAATAAAAAAAAAAGAACTGGAGAATACAATCCTAAAATCCGTCCAGAACCAAAAGAGACCCAGACCAGCAAAAGCAATCCTGGGGAACAAGAGCAAAACGGGAGCCATCAAAATCCCAGACTTAAGGTTATTACAAAGCTATGGTGAAAATAACAGGATGGTAATAGCACAAAAACAGACATGAGGACCAATGGAGCAGAATGGAGGATGCAGGAGCAACACCAGGCACATTCAACTAACTATTTGATCTTTGACAAAGGGGCCAAAAATATATACTAGAGAAAAGAGAGCCTCTTCTGTAAATGTTTTTGGGAAAACTGGCTGTCCACTTGCAGAAGATTGAATTCAGATCCATATCTCTCACATTGTACTAAACTGAAATCAAAATGCATCAAAGAACTAAATGTTAAAACAGAAACACTTGACCAGCTTGATTGTAAAATAGGTAAAACCCTTGAAGTCGTAGACACAGTCAAGGACTTTGTGAACAGCATGTAGGTTGCTCAGGAAGTAGTACCAAGAATCCTCAAAAGAGATCATATCAAATTTAAAAGCCTTTACAACCAACAGAGTGGAAAAAAAAAAAAAACCTACAGAAGGGAAAAAAATTTTTTCAAGCTATTGCTCAGAGGACTAGTATGTAGAATACATAAAGAACTCAAAAAAATTAGGCCTCCCAAACTATAAGACTCAATCAAAAATGGGCAAGTGAAATGAATAGACACTTCTCAGAAGTACAAAAAGGCCAATAAATACATGAAGTAATGCTCACATCACTGGCCATTAGTGAAATAGAAATTAAAGTAATATGACATTACAACTTTCCTCAGAAAGAATGGTCATCATCAAGAAATGAAATAGGTGCTTCTGAAGCTGCAGGGAAAAAAAAAAGAAAAAGAAAAAGGAACCCTTCTACATTGCTGGTGGGAATGTGAACTAGTTCAAGAACTATGGAAATCAGTATGGAAATTCCTGAAAGATCTGAAAGTAGAAAATATACTTGACTCAGTTGTGTCCCTTCTAGTTATCTTCCTGAAAGATATAAGGACATTATGTTACAGGGATTCAAACATACCCTTGTTTATACCAGTACAATTCCTAATAGCTAAATCTTGGAAGCAGCCTATATGTCCATCAACAGATGACTGGATAAGGAAAATGTGGTTTATACACATTACAGAGCACTAGTCTATAATAAAGAAATATAAATTTTAGTCATTTGTAGGAAATTGGATGCACCTTGAGACCATAATTTTATGTTAAATAAAACAAACACTTTTAAATGTTACATGATTTCTCTTCTATGAGAAACCCACATTATAAATAAAGAGCAAAATAAAAGATGGATAATAGGAAGTAGGGAGATAGATGTTTCTCAACTGGGAAGGGGATCAAGAGATGGAGTGAGAAAGGTCAGGAGGGAGGGAAAAAGTATGAAAAAAGGAACCAAGATGTGTTATAAACTTGTACCAACTCCATATAAGGAGTCTAAACATTACATACTGCAAACATGTACTAATTATTTTTTTTAAATGTCAGAAATGTGAGTTGAGGCCATCGAATTCTGTTTGGATTTTCAAATGACCAGCCATTTGAACAGCAGAACATTACCACTGAGGCCAGTCCTCACAGCTGAACTTCAGAATGGTGAAAAGAGAGCGAGAGAGAAATGATTGCCATTTTGAGTTACTAAGTTTTAAGAAGATTTATTTTGCAGTAATAGGTAATTAATAACAAGGATTGGAGTGTTACTGTAACAAAATACTTGAAACATTTAATCGGCTTTGACTCTACCTAAGTGACGGGGGAAGATTAAAGAGCATATTGCTTAATTAGAGCCTGAGGCAGAATATTGAAAGTACCAATTGGGAACTTCAAGTACATATGATAGGTAATGCAAGAAAGATGAGCTAAAAAGAAGTAACTGTATAGAAGACAACTCAAGAATTGCCATTTTACAACTCTACTGGCTCCAACTGATAAAAGATTCTTAAAGTGTAAATATTCTCCATATTAAAGTAATGCTCATTTGAATATTTTAGTTTATTTTCCTTTTATTTGTAATATACACACTGATCTGTAGCTATAGTCCACAAATACCCATATTTTACTTAATCCATAAAATACTAACTTTAGGATACTTAAAACATAAAACTGAGTGTAAAGTTATTGATTTATTTCCTAAATTTTTATTTATTTATAAACATAATGAAAGTGCTCTAGCTCACAATAATTGATTTGTAAATATGGGATCATGCAAGAGAGTTTTTTGGAAGAAGAAACAAAAACAGATAATTGCATAGCATAGTTCAATATGTTTTCTTGTATAATATAGGTAAATTTTGTCTCATCTACAAGAGCTGCTGAAAATATGTCTTCTAATAAGCAACACTAATGTAACTAACTCAGGGAGGGAACCCTGGAAAGAAAAACCAAGTATTGACATAATTAATTGATCAGGTTGATCTCTTTTAGTAGTTTAGTGGCTAAAATTAAAAATCTAAAAAATTGTGTGTGTTGGCATGTCACATAATGGCATGTAACAACCTCAGCTTGGCAAAAATGTGGGGAGAAATGCATACATCTGATGCTTCCCATCTTTCTCAGCTTGCCTACAGCTGTAACTGTCTAATGAATCTTGGAACATAGGGAAGGTAAAGTGGATAGATACTTTGGTTTTCTTTTATACATTATTTTGTCATGCAAAGGCAAAGGCAATTTTCTACCCTTATTCACTGAGGTCACATTAAGAAATAACAATGATGCTATTATGCTTACTGCTATTGATGTTAGTACAATAATAGCAACAATATTAAATATAATTTCAATATAATTAAAATCTATAAAGATTAAGAACAGAGATATATAAGTCACAATGATATACAAAAATATTTTACCATCCATAGGAAAATTATGGGAAATGCTTATCCATCCCTAACAAAAATTGGTAAGCAAAAACTGAACAAAGCTAGAAATAATTTACTAGGAAGAATCCTATAGATATTTGTTCTTAATTTTGTGTAGGAAAACAAAAGGAATAGGTAAGTGGCCAGCAAAATAATAAGAAATTCTGGACAGCAGGCCAGACGTGGTGGCACAGGCCTATAATCCCAGTATTCTGGGAGCCCGAGGCAGGAGCCCAGACCAGTTAAAAATCTAGGGGAAAAGATAATTCACTTCCAGGCGGTGAAGGTACTGATTATTTCCAAATGAAATAATGAAATTTATCCTGTGATCATTAGCACCTGAAAAACCTGGTGTACACAATGTAAAATCTTGTCCTGTGTGGAGACGTTTTCTGGGAATCTGCCTTTTAGGCAGCACTTTGATGGTTTTGCTGACTACTGACCACTTCACAATGCTTTAGTTAAAAGGACTTCGCTATCCACTCCCTCCCGCAAATGACTCCTAACTCTGCAAAGAATAACTAAAGAGATTTGGGAATAAAAGTGCATGTTTGAACAATGATTTTTTTGTAGTAAGAGAAGTTTCCAATAAGGTCATGTATAAAGTTATTTTAGATTCTAGAATGGTGACCTTTCTTAGAATGCTAATGTGAAAATAGGAGACCTGATTCTTCTGAAATATTAGTCAAGCTCCATGTGGCAGGAGAATGGGAACGGTTAGCAGGGACTTCCCAGAAAATTTGTGACGGAAGAAAAACCTAATACTTCATTGCAAAGGTTAATAGTGGAGTGTGAGATTTGTAAAAAAATGAAAGAGGGAAAACAAAGAAAAAGGAAAACACATAAGGGGTTATATTAGTGAAGTAGTCACAAAATTTTAATGTGTAGCTGATGGCTTGATTTCCTAGAATGGATGTTCCTCATTGGTTTATAACTACTAAGGCAGAAAGGGAGAAAAATTTATATACCATTTTTGTCTCTCATGATTAAATATTGACCCCGATAGGGCATCAACGTTGCTGTACTATTTGTTTTCCCCATCAGATTTCTTTAGGTCAGGTAAGCCAGATCCTGAGGTAGCAGCGGCAGCCCCACGGCAAGGTGATGAAAGAACTCAGTAAGTCTTCCTCCAATGTAGATTAAAAACTCTCCTTTGTGGTGTACAAGCATGACTGGTGGCACTCAATCTTCCTGGAGGTACGTCAGAGTACCAAGCAGAAAAACCGTGCCTGGTTAATTCAGGGAACTGTATAAAGCTGCCCAGGACAAACAGTAATCAAAGGCTGAAGATGTCTGTTTATGGATTTATGGCGCAGAAGATGGTGGAAGCATTTCTGAAGCAGTATTCCTTATGGTGACTGGGAGGTAAATTTACAGATTCACTGAATGAACTTTGTTTTGTACTTGGGTTGGAATCTTTTGGAAAAGCTCTATGATGAAGTATGACATTTTCTCTGAAGAAATACTAAAAGAGAAAATAAATGGTTCATCTCAAGAAATATGTTTTGCCACTGAATTTGGACCCCAGTCTCTGCCAATTTGTTTAAGAGCCAAGAATCTGGTAAATTAAATTAGAACAAGCAGCGTCTCATATCTCTTTGATACACATAATCAACTGGTAGACATTCTAGTGTAAACGTCTGTGTAAACTCTATTATAGGCCTATCTCTGGGGTCTTCAATGACTTGCAATGTGGGAAGACTCAGCCTTATGTTTTCCAGAGTTAATGGCTCACTCCACCCTTAATCAAAGTTCTTCAGCTATTGTGCCTGGGATGCCTAATCTTGGTTTTCAATCCTAAATATGAGTATACAGAGACCATAATATGTTGACATCATTAATGGCCACTGGAGGATTAAGGAACTTTGCCTAGATTCATATTTTGATGTGATCTGCTAAGGTAATATTTTCTATAGATTAAATTACTCCTAAATCATCAAGCCAGAATAGATGTACCCAGACCAAGACAGTTGAAAATATGAAGAAAGCCTCAATACATACAGTGAAAGGATGTGAGTATTGGAAACTGGCAAATTTTTGTAAATTGCTATTGTCAGTAAGAATGGGTTGGAAAATGAGGAGAACACAGAGGATCTCCAACAACTGACTTCTGAGCTGTTAAGACTAGAGCTCTATTAAGAGTCAAGAATCTCTGTTATACTCAAAATTTGTACAGCAAAACACCAGACATGATACAGCTATCTTATCAATATAATAATTATAGAAATGAAACATGAGTGTACTTCGCTCATTGAATAAACTCATTGACTTTATTTAAATTTGAATAAAATTAAAACCAATTTGGACTCACTTAGACATTATTATAACACTATTACTTGATTATCAACCTATAAACAATATTTCTTCATGAGCACTTAGGAGCCAATTGAGATACGTGTGCATGTATGCCATGTGCTTTAAAAAAGTGTATGCTTTAAATGATTAGAAATATGATACAATAATTGCTTAAAGGTAATTTATACTTTTATAACAATTTTTATTTTAACTGATTATGGAGTATTGTATATTGCCTCACACATTCAATATGTTCAGTTGGATTTTGCAGAGTATTATAAATACTTTTATATTTAACTCATAATTATGTCCAGAATAACTTGTGTGTGAATACATGCATTTACCTTAAAGGATATAAAATATTCCCTATACTAAAATATAAAACACTTACAACAAACTTATCATGAGTGATCATTTCCCTAACAACCAAAGAAAGTTCAAAAAGACTTTTTTGACCACTACTTGGAATATTTTCTCAGCCTTACATACATATTCTCTAAAATAATTTATTTATCTTGATCTCAGTATTAAAAGAAGAAGACATGAGGGTAGCTATACTTTTCCCCTCCTCTACACTATTATGTGTGTTGTGGCACTTAGAAAACACATTCTATACGTTTGTTTGTTTCATACATATCCAAGCTATCAAATCAGTTTCACCACGTAGATTTACCTAGGTTAATACTGCTGAAGTGGCTCAAGTGGCCACCAGGAGTCATGAAAAGCTTCAAATCTCCCAGAATGATACTGACCCCTTGAGAACCACAGTTTAGTACTGCTTGAATGTAGCTCAGAAGTGTTTTAGCAACTTCTAGTCCCCTGACTTTCTATTGAAAGGCTAAGCTCATCAGTAACTATTCTAGAGATAGGTCTGTGAAAATCTAGTATGATATGAGATAATCAGCATCTCCAGAAATGTTAGCCCACACACGGCTGGTATAAAGGAGTACCAGGAAAAACAGTTGATAAAACTACATTTATCCCATTAAAATTCCAGGTATTTGATACCAAAGAAGTTTGACTGAACATACAGGTATCACTAAAGAATAACAAACAAACAAAGCATTTGTCAAATATACATTCAAACTCTGTGGAAAACTCTTCTCCAAATCTTTACGGAACCTGTTTTTATTACTTCTTGGTTATGGTAAAGTTTATTACTGATAAGTGAAACAGGGATATGCAATTTACAAGCAAAATAGAAGTTTTCATCCTAGAAGTGGAACTAATTTTCAAGTACCAAAATGACCAACTTGTCCACTTCCAAATGAACTAAAAATATTGAGGTATCAGCAAACTTGCTTCAGTTTGAAGATGCATCAATTTACATCATATCCAGGAAGTAAATAACAAATATACTAATACTTGACAATAGAATGAGAGGTTATTTGTGAGACTAAGATCTACTTTCCTAGAAGCACTTATTTTCCCTTAGGGGAAATGAATTCAAATAAGCTTGTGTGAAATTACTCCTTTACAGCGCAATATTGACAGTATGTTTTGTTTTCTGACAAGTTTAGGACATTTTCTATAGGTGAGGTTCCAGGAATAGCAGCATCGATACCATCTAGTAGCTTATTAGAAATATAGCAAGTATTTTTTCAGCTTAAAAAGAAGGAAATCCTGTCATTTGTGACAATGTGGATGAAACATAAGGATATTATGCTTAATGAAATAAGCCAGACACAGAAAAATAAATATATATTGTATAATCTCACTTACATATGAAATTTAAAGAAGTCATGAATATGATTAAAATACATTACATACATTGAACCTCCCCCCAGAAAATATGAAACTAGGGGAGAAGGAGGGACAAGGTGGTTGATGGGGGTGAATGATTAAAGTATGTTATGTGTATATGTAAAACTGCCAAAATGAAGCCCATTAATCTGTATAACCAATATACACTAATAAAAAACATGGGAAAAAAAGGAGTCAAGCTCAAACAGAATGGAATAGCGGTTGAAGGGGCTGGGGCAGGAAAAAAGGAGGGGATGCTGGTTAAAAGGTACAAACTTTCAGTTATATGGTAAATACTGCAGACCTAATGTGCCAGCATGGTGACTACAGTTAATAATAATAATGTATTTTATGCTTGAAATTGGCTAAGAGATTAGATTTTAAGTCTTTTCAATATACACACAAAAATGGTAACTATGCAAGACAATGGATATGTTAATTAGCTGGACTACTATAATCACTTCGAAATGCACACTTACATCAAAACATCATGCTATATACTTCAAATATATACATTTTTTATTTGTCAATTACACTTCAATAAAGCTGAGAGGAAAAAAAGGGGGGGGAAACAGAAGATAATGCCATATCAAGGATGAGATTAAAAAAGATATTGATAAAACCCAGTTACCTAGAAAATAAACCTCAATCCTTATGTAAACCATTTACTGAAAATCTGTAGATTAAATAAAAGGAAAAAAGAAAGAAATGCAAATATTCAACCCTATCCCAGACACACTGAACTAAAAATTCAGGGAATGGGATTTTAACAAACCCTCCATGTGAACCTAACACAAACTCAAATTTGAGAACTACTGTACTTAGGTAGAATGATTGATGGGGCCTATTCTCACCTTCGAAAACCAATTATTAGTAGAAAGATCTTCTTAAGGTCTACTGAATGGTTTTTTGGTCAAGCTATCATTTGTGTCTAGGGCATACAAAATTTTATTTCTAGGATATCATCAGGTATGGAGGAAAAGAGATGCATTTGATATTCTTTTTATTCGTTTTGCGCACTGCATTATACGATGGAAAAATACAGATTTATCATATGTAATACATATAAAATAGATGAATATATTTGAAATCATAGGCTATTGAAGCTAAAGATCTTATCTAGTAAATCAAGGTTTCCTTTTATTCTGCATTTCCATAATGAGGTAAATAGTTGCAAATATATTTTTATTTCTCTAACTTGGAATTCATGAGTATTTTTGTCTCTAAGGATTGAGCTTTCCATCAGTTATAGAAAACTTCATTTACTTCAATACTATACTTTACCATTCTCCCTTATTTTTTCTAATATGTATATTTCGATTAAATATTACATTCCAAATAAAATTGTAGTCCAATAAAAATTATAGTAGGCAATTATTCACTTTGTACACTGATTCTGTTAATTTTTCTTCTGTAGTTCTGATTCTTACCTACCCCACTTCCTTTGAAATATTTCCCCTGACCTAACTTCTAGTTTATTACTTATGTCATTAGTGGTCTTCTCTTGTCTGCCATGAAATTTTACTTAACTACTCATATGTATATTTGGAGACTGATAAAATTTTCAATTTATTATTTTAAGCCCTTCCTGGAGCACAATAAGCATACCAGGCTTTTTCCTTTGCACATGTATTATTTTTCTCCCCAAAAAGGCACTGCAGATGTTTGTCTAATATTTCTGCTGATTATCTTTACTGAGTTTTGTTCGCTTGTTAAATTGTTGTATTTAACTATGCTTATTGTATGTGAAACATAATGTGTAGAAATAACGGTGGCTTGATATAACATCTTTCTTCTCATTCGATTATCTTTCCTTTCCATGAGACATCTCAGAAATGTTGGCAGCCATGTACCTCTTTTTTTGAAGATGGATGAATTTAACTTTATTTTTTATTTTATTATTATCTGTTTTCAGTATACCATATTTACGTTCCTTTTAGGGAAGAGGTATTTGTATTTAACATATCTTGATTCCATTTATTCCCTTTTCCTTCCCACCCAGTTTTCTCCCTCTGTCTCTCTCCCCATTTTCAATACTTTTTTAGCTTACATATGTGACATATAATAATTACATTCATCATGGGTAATTGATACATGTACATGAAGCCCTTAATACAAGTTGAAGAACTGAGAATTTGGGGAACTTGCAGATGGCTTGAAACTGAACTGGAAAATATAAAGAGTATTGGTTTACTTCTGGTTCTTCCTTAATCATAACTGGTAACTCTTCAGGATCCCAGCACAAACTGGAGACTTGACACGGAGAGTTAATATGATTCTTGTTCTTGGTAGGCCACGAACTCTCGCTTTTGTCCATTAAGGTTACCAAAAATCCTACCAGTCTCTTAGCCTTTTCTTTTGAATTGGCATATACTCCTGGCACAACAGGAATCTTTAAGGTTAGTTGTACCTTTCAAGGTCTTTATACTCCTTCAGATCTCAGTTTGGTAATTCTTCAGTACTGATAGCTCTTTGATTCTTTTCAGAAATTTAAAAAAGTCATTCATCTTGTTTTAAATGGAATAAAAGCATATGAATGGCTTAGCATACCTTACTTACTGGGTGAAACAGAGTGGATAAAAAAAGTGGGATGGTTTTTTAACTGCAATACTTGAAATAATTCGCTCCCACTAATTTTTTCAAGAGAGCTGAGTTACCCAAGACCACACAGAAAATTAGTAAATCAAATCAAGCTTAAAACTCAGGTCTCTTAATTCTTTGGATGTTTCTCCCATAAGTGAAAGATTAGTGTGTGTTATATTTCAATGGTTAACAAATATGTACTGAATTAAAATGTATATTTAAGTACTGTGTGTATATAATATCTTATACCACGAACAAAGTTAAACTTCACTGGTTACCATTCATTAGCCTGCTACAAAACTCAATGTGGAGGGATTGGGGGGATTTAACTAAAATAAATAAATAAATAAATAAATAAATAAATAAATAAATAAAAATAACTCAATGTTGAGTCCTCCACTAGGTGACGCTCACTAGTTTCGTGTTTAGGAAACCAGCTAACAGCATTGATTTGTGCAAGTTCAAACAGCTTCATATCCTATTCTGTTTTTACTTTGCTGTTCCAAAAGTTATGTAACTATCTCTTGGCTTTTTCAGTTTAAAGCTTATAGGGACAGTTTCTGTAAATACAAATACAATTACTATCCAAATTCTAAATTCAACAAAGGACTATATGAGCATAAATTAACCATGTTGTTACATCTTACTCTGCACACTAATGTTACATTTAAAATCCTCTAAGAAAAGATCATCCCTGGATCATTATTATAGGTAACCTACATTTTCCATCACAAGAATTATCTTTCTGCCTAGAATTTATAAAGCAAAGAAGGTTGTAATTTCCACACTAACAATGAGACAAAAATACTTTCAACTACAAAATCATCCTATTACTTAAATCCATCAGAGCTCTGAGATTGCAGAATAACCAATAAGGCTAAAGTCTGGGAAAGGTAGACACATCTGGGATAAAATTTAGTATAACCAATGTTTCACATGCGGAAGGACATAGGAAGAAGACAGAGCTGGCATATAGGTAGCCAAAAGATTTCAACTAAAATATTTAACAATTTTCTAAAGGCAAACTATGTGCCATTATGAGATTATAGGACTCCCTAGAACTGCAAACACAAAGGAGACTGCATACACTATGAGGTTCTTTTCCAGTGACTTTAACTGTTAGTGAAACAAAAGATTGTGAACAAAGCTGAGTATTAGAGGAAACCTCCCTTGGTTTAAACCAATCAACTTAACTCATGTCAACACAGACTAAAGAAATCAAATGATATGGTCACCTCGATAATCTAGGGAAATATTTGAAAAAAGTCATCAATCTTTTAAGATAAAAACTCTCAAAAAGCTCAAGAGATGAGCATATTTTAACACATAAAAATATCTAATAAGCTACTATGAGTATTATAATATTTAATGAGGAAAGAATGAACACTTCTTTAAATTTCTGGGAAAAAGAAAGCCATTCACTGAAGAGGGGAGAATGCCTTCTAACTCATTCTATGAGGCAAACATTACGCAAATACCAAAGCAAGAAAAGGACATAGCAAAATAAGAGAGCTATAAGCCAATATCATTGGTGAACAGTGACACTAATATATTCAACAAAATACTAGCTATCTGAATCCAACAGCACATTAAAAAGATTATTCACCATAACCAACGGGGATTTATCTCAGAGATGATAGTACGGTTCAACACATGTAAATTGATGGCATGATATACTAACAGGATGAAGAGCAAAAACCATATGATCATCTCAACAGATGCAGAAAATACATTTGTTAAAATTTGAAATCTCTTCATGATAAAAACACATCAATTAGGTATAGAAGGAACATACCTCACACAATAAATTTCACTTACGATAAGATAATAGATAACATTATACTGAATGTGGGAAAAGCTACAAGCCTCATTTCTAAGATTTGGAAGAAGAGAAGGATGCTAATTTTGATCACTTTTAGTCAACACTGCTTTGGAAGTCTTAGCCAGAGCAATCAGGTCAAAGAAAGTAATAAAGGGCCTTATGTTTTAGATTTAAAATGTTCTCTGAAAGTCTCATGTGTTTGGAAAGTGATTGGATCACAGGCGTGCTATACTCTTCAGTGGATTCATCCATCGATGCCTTCAGTGGGTGGATGTGCCTTTAGGAAGCAGAGCTTGGCCAAAGGAATGCACCTTGGAAGGGTGTATTTTTGTCCCCTGGTCCTCCCTTCTCTCTCTGCTTCCTGGCTGTCATGGGTTGAATAGTTTTCCTCTGCCACATCATTTCTGCCTTATAGCCAACCAACCGTGAATTGAATCCTCTGAAATGTGAGCAAAAATAGACCTCCCCACCTTAAGCTGCAGGTGTCTGGTATTCTGCCCCAATGATGGGAGAGTGGCTAATATGGGTACACAAATCCAAAACTGTCACTGTTTGCAGATGACACCATCTTACATATAGAAGACCCCCAAAGACACCACCAAAAATATTATAATAAATGAATTGAGCAAAGTTTCAGCATACAAAATCAACATAAAAGGCCAGTAACATTATATGTGCTATAGCCAATTACCTGAAGTAGAATTTAAGAGAGCACACCCCTTTATAACTATCCAGAAAATACAGACATGGATTTAACCAATGAGGTGACAGATCTCTACAATGAAAACAAAAGTTGATGAAAAATTGAAAGAGTTGCTCACTAGAAGAACATACATAGTGAAGTGGCTGCTGACAGACGAAACTGAAAGTACAGAAAAGGCTCAAGTCATGAAGAGCCTAACATAACACACTACAAGGTTTATGTCCTGTCTTTTCTGCACAGACACAGTTATTATATTTCACAATTTCAAAATAGAGTACACTGGTTTTATGTGCACAGCAACATGGGAAAATTTACATTGTTTCCGATCTGGCTAGAACTTGACTTTAGTATTTAATCTTCTAGCAATGGCAAAGGCCTGGTCCCTTTACACTTTCTTTTCGGCTCTCAACTCCTACGCACAATTTATATTTCATAGTAGTAATTACCTCTCTTCCCTATAATTCCTCACTGATACCAGTGTCAGAAACAACAAACTGATCACAGAATTCACACTGGTGACCACAGATTACGTAATCCTAGATGCCATTGTCATTTTTCCTATTATGACCATTGTTTTGCTAATTTTTTCTAACTTACTTTTACAACTGTGTTTATTTATAGTCTGAAAGGCAAGGAATAAACTTAATTGCTATTCATTTACAATGCTGTATAGCTCAAAACAAAAACACATTTTCATATGGTGCATTTTACTTTTAAGGCATTCCAAGTGCTGTACTTTTTCTGATAAAGATATTCTCTAAGAGTCATAATCATCAGCGACCTTGACATTTCAGTCAGTGTGATAAACAATAGCTTTATCACAACCATGAAATATTTTATAGTGATTTCTTTTTTTTTTAAATCACATGATAGACAACAAACAGAAAAGGTCAGCTTTAATTATGATGCTTGAGTTGTCTGCTATGGTTTAAGTAGATTCTGCTTCACAACCAATATCGAGCCAGAGAGAAATTAAATGAAGTGGCAGGCTGGAATTTTCAAAGTAATGGCCCTTACTGTGCTATTTATATTCCCACATATCGATTGGGAAGATACTAATTATGGTGCTTTTATTAACTACTAATAGCAACATTGGAAACCTAGGAAAAGTGTTGTTAATACTGTTGTTATTATTACATGTAGTGACATAAATGACTTAGCAGTATTAATAGAGTAACATACTGGATTATCATCATCACTCAACAGACATTTATACAGTCCATCCTATTTGTTGTATGCTAAGTACTGAAAACTGAAAAGTAATGACTCCACAGTCTCATTCCATGGCAAGGTCAAGAGACAGGCATGTTAGCAAACAATAAATATGAAAAAATTGAATTTGGTAAAAAATAAATTATTTCAGAAGTTTTCAGATGGCAAGCAGGATTTGTATCAGAAATGTTTGCTAGCATACTTCCCAATAGTTAGTCCACAGCAGAAACAAAAATGATACAGGAATAGTCATCATTCCCTACCTAGTGAGTCATCTAAGCTGCGGCTGGCAGCTACATAAACCAATGGGAGCCTTCCAATTCTACTAAACATATGGCAAGTTTTTGACAATTGACAGATACTATTGGTACAAAATAGCATTTTTAATTTTGTGGCAGGATGCAGAAAAATTATTTTCCAAATCAAAAAGACTTCTATGAATCTGATCCAGGAGCTTAAAATGATGCTGAAGAAGACAGCCAAAATAGGATTTTGTAATGACCCCATATTAGCAATATATCTCTCAATCTGTTTCTCTTGTGCCACCTGCAGGGGTGTTCACAGAACCAATTCTAAGAGATCATCGATGCCAAAAATTGGCATTACTGCCTTCCCATAAATGCCTTACATAAAAAAAGGAATGTTTTACCTGCTCGGTGTTAATAACAAATATTTTTCACCTTGGGAAAATTTACACAGTTTAAAGAAAATTTCTATCACATTTTTATAAAACACCTATGTGTCATGGATATTTTTCTTGAGTTTATAAATTATTCAGGCCAACATAATTTTTAAATGATTTTTGTTAAATTGTTAACATCAGAGATTGAGTCAGCCAGTGTGTAGTTGCCTTATAGACCCAGCATATTAAACAGTATCAAAAATGGCTGTAATTGTACAAAGTAAAATGCATTTAATTATGGTGCAGCTGTACATTGCATTTGTCATCTGTTATACAAACAGAAGTGGGATGAGAACCCTAAAATATCCAGGATCTATCATTTATTCTTAATAATCATAATCATCATTAATAAATATTCATCAACTCTTCACGCATATCCTCCATCCTTTTGGGCACATGATTTGGCGTTACTAAATACGTCATGTTTTCCTTGTGCAATGGCTAAAACTGTATGTTTTATAGAGAAAACTTCAAAGGAACACAGATCAGAAGATACATGTGTATATTTATTTTCTTTAGTGCCAATGAGTATTTTTAGTTTCATATATATAGAAAGTTATCGCCTTTGAAAACATAAATAAAATTTTTTCCCTGAAGAAAGCATCCTCTGCTTTAATACCGTATGAAAATATACTACAAGTTACATAACAAGCTTAACATACATAACAGCATAGAAGAGTAAGGTGGAAGAGAGACAGTATGCTCCATTACTTATGTCCCTGCTTTTAATCAAATGACCCTGGAAAAAGTGATAATATAGTGCAAAATTTTAAAGATTTCATACACTCATAATTCTGAAAGAGCAGCGGGCAATTTGTCAAGAACTGGAAATGAGTAGTTGTGTGATACAATATAATCCACAACACTCATACGTTCCCAGAAAAAGTATTCCACAAACTACAGGGTGAATCGTGAAGCTCAATATTTTTCCCAATGACTATCGAATGGGACAACACAGCCAGTAAGCCATGTCTGACAATAAGCCCATTTCATCATTGTTGATTTATTTTCAGTGCCTGTTATCTATTAATGCTGATTGTCCTTCACCTTTTCTCTTGATAAGATTGACAACACTATAGTGCAGCTGTTTCAAGGGCTAGCTCAAATGGGAGTCAGAGAAGAGTAGTAGTCCAAATTAATTACAAATATATTTGCAAATAATTGGATCCACATTTAATTCTTTTATAGATGCTAGACAAAGGTCTTTTGTGCTATTCCAGGATGCAGAATCATTCCCTGCAGAAGGTGTTCAGGCTGTTCTTAGCCTCAGTAGCCCTAGTGTAGTCATCTGGAAAATGAGGCTGTTGAATTGGATCATCACTAAATATTCTTCTAGCTCTGAAATGTTATGATTTTACATGGATGGTGAGATTTCTCCCCGGAGCTTTTTCCTCTATATTATTCCATTTGGCCAGGTTTATAAAAATAAGATATTTCAGCTGGTATTAAGTACAATAAATCTCCCACAGGAACTCAGAACATTTCCACATATATAGTTTCCAATGGCAGTACTGATACAAACAGTGGTGGTAAGGACACAAAGTTAAATTCAATAATAAAATCATTCTGAGTCTCTAATAACAAATTTAAAATTAGAGCTGATTTTGAACATGAAAAGGGAAAAGGAAAGCATATTAGCGCTGCATGTTATGAATAGGCTTAAAACAAAATCAGAACATTTGATTGGAGCAATAGGACTGGTTCCCGGGATCTTAGGAAAGTTGGTGCTTTCTTGCTTGCACTACAGTGCTCCTTAGCTCCATGATCTCCACTGTATTTCTTAATGTCAGCTGATTTCTACATGCCTCGAATTTTCTGCCTGTTCTCTGCTTTCCTTGCCTTAATATAACCATCTCCCTTTCCCAAATTTAAGCTTAGAGGGGCCCTAACTTGAGAGATAGACTCTCAAGGAGAAGACAAGTAATAAGTACACTTCAGAATCACTGTTATTATCTTTATCAACAAGATATGGAGGAAATACATTGAGAACTAAAGAAATTTGGAATCATATAGAGCAAAAAATAGGATAAATTCCATTTGCATTGTCTAAAGAGCTCTATGAAATACCACACTACCAGTAAATAGAGAATATAAACAAGTTAATGTTCTGTGTCTAAATTTTTTGAGCAAACTAAGCCATTGTCTAACATAAGATTATCATTTATATACCATGATAAATTTAATTACATAATTAATTGTACTGGCTTTGCCTATCATGTGATTTAGTAAAATCTACAGTCTGAAACATTTCTGACTGTGTCTCTAGACATTTTTACCCATTTTGTGAAACTGTCCTGAATTTAATGAACACCTTGTTACTAAAAATGGACAAAGGCTAAGTTAAAGGTAGCGGACCCCTTTGAGGGCTCTTCCTATGGCATGTTTTTCTTCACCACTCAAAATCACAGCATTAGAGGAATTTATTTTGACAAAAGTTATGAATCACATACTGCAAATTTCAAAATTTTGTGACTCAAACTAATTTATTCATACTGCATAATTTGTAATTCAATGCTGGCTTCCATGAAGAAGGTTTATGATTTGATCTCTCCCTTAAACATGGCCTGGAAGAGGAAAGCACTATTGGGCAACATGGACCAAAGTCTCTTCAGCTTTTTAGAGTCCTTTATATTATTACAAACTACTGAGGAATACAAGAATTTTTTGCCATTATGAGTAATATTTATTGATGTTTACCATATTAAAATTAGAACTGAAAATTTTAAGGGTGTTAATTTTGAAATTAAAATAATAAATCATTTGCATGTTAAAATAGTTTATGAATTATAACTATATTCCCAAGCCAAAAAGTTAGTGAGAATTGTAATAACTACATGATATTTTTACAAATATCCCCAGTATCTGGCCCAGTGGAAGACTAATAGATTCACACATGTTTCCGTACTGAACTCAGGAAGATATAACTCACTATACAGTCTCTGCAAAATTCCACTCTACACTTAGAGTCTGGAAGTGAGAAAAAGCAAATCATGTCTTAGCATTATTGTAAACCCTTAAAAGGTTCTCAGTGATACAGAACATTTCCTGAAACACATTCTAAGAAATGTATAGGAATCCGTCCTTATTTAATCGTCTGGTTACTCAATAACGATTTTATTGAGCTGCTTGTATGTGATGGACATCATGATAATGACTAAGAATAAAATATTCAAAGAGATAGAAATACTGGCTTCTGAAGAGACATACATTAGCAGAGACTACCATGGAGTAAATAGGCAAGCTGTGGCTGCAGGATGCTATTAGAGAATATAAACATACAGATTAATCTATGGGAAATAACAGAATCATAGGAATCAGGAGTAAATTAGATAACAAGTCTAATTAGGTGAAGCAAATGACTCTTTTTAAACCTTAAGCAAGTTGAAGGGAGGGGGATGGAAAAAAGCAGCAGCAAGTTATATCATGTACTGGTACAAATTCCCTATGATGAATGTTATCACTGTGTATATCTAAAATATACCATTAAAATTAAAAAAAATAAAAGCTTAAGCAAAAGTTTCGTTGATTAGTACCATGTAAGCAGATATTTTGACTTCTTGGCAAGTACAGTATTCTGGTTTATCTGTTCCTCAAGTTTCTGGAACACACCAGGCTTAAAATTAATAGAGAAGTAAAACATCAAAAAAATGTTTTCACTTCCATAAGTATCTACAGCACCTTTCCTCTCCTGTCTTTTTTTTCCCTCATTACAAGTATTATTGTATTTTATCACTGCCTGGCTTAGGTTCTCCTTCAGAAACTTTAGCCACTATCTTTCCAATATCTAGAAATCCTTTGACTCACTGTCTATGTGAGGCCTGCTTGGCAATACTCCAGTCCTGACTAAGATCAACTAATCACTTCATTGGCAACTGCTCCCGGATGATAGAATCTGCTATAGAAACTGAGGATTAGCTCATACACATCCTCCACTCTTGTTTATATGCCCCCTTGATTATTACAGGCTCCCAAACAGAAATTGATAAATCCAACTTAGTCACTGTGCTGTACAGATGTCCTATATTCTTACAAGCTTTTATGTGTTCCACACAGATTTCTGAATGATGTTACAACCCTCTGATGTTGAACTGAACATGCCATTCATTCATTCATTCATTCATCTAGCTTTTGTTGTGTTTGGATTTCATGTTATCAGGCAAAGATGTGCTCAAGTTTGTTTTTTCCTCGTGAAAGAAAGCTAGACATAAATATATTTCTGTGGGACTTTTTCCTCCATTTCCTTAGTCATAACTTTAGGTTTAGTTTTTTTTTATAGATTTTTGTTAAAATTCATCCAAAATTACACGAACTTACAGGCCATTACACAAGCTTACAGACCACAATACATTGTGCCTTTTGCTTATGACAGTGAGCAATGTAAACAACCACATAGATGCAGCATTAAGTTGCAGCTACATAAAGTTACTGTAGTACCTCGTGTACGTGTCACTGTTTTAAGTTTGGGTAATTAGGTTCTTGTTTTTACCATATCATTATTCCTCTGGATTCCCATTCCCCTCCCTCTTTGCCCTCTCCTTATTCCCTTGAACCTTTTGCCTGTTAGCTTATATCTGGATACAAAAAGGTGAAGTGTTAGATACAAGCTAGTAGGTTTTAGTTTTAGTTTGAGTGATAACCCTACCTTTTAATTTGAACCAAGTATTTTATGTTCTTCTCTTAATTAAATTTTGTACTAACATTTTCAAGCATCTTAAATTGCAAGCTTAGTTTATTATCAGTCTTATCTGTTTTCTAACGCATAGGTTTAATACTAGTAAAGGTCTCATCTCTTTGCTTGTTATTGAATATAGCATCACACTTTTGCCTCCTTAGTTTTTCTTCTTCTTGGAGCAAATTCTCAAATAATTATTTCAAGACAGATTTTTGGATGAGATTCTTTCTAAAACCTTGAATAACTCAAATTATTTCTTTTTATCATTCTTGCTGTATGGTAATCTACATAAGTGTAAGTGATTGAGGTAAAAGTTATTTTTCTTTGAACCTTTAGAATTTGGATACATGTTATTTTAACATCCAATATTAATGATAAGCTCTTTTGCCCTTATTTTATATGTACTCTTTTATGTAGATAATCTACTTGTTGCTCTCTATAAAAGTTTTTATAAAACTATCTATTCTAACTTTTCTCAAATCATGTAATGTGTATGTTTGAAGGTTAGTTGCTTTTTTACATATTAATATATTTAATTAGCCTATTCTTCAAGCAGGTGATCTTTTCCATCTTAAGACTCGTGATAGTTTTTCTTGCTAATTTGGTACCTCTGCTATTATTGCTTTTACACTTCCCTTGAGCCATGGGTTTCTCTTAACATCCTAACCTGTATGCTGTATCACGCAAAACATTCAGTCTATTTTCTACAATCAATAATTCTGTTATCTATATAACTTAGGACACTACTTCTGCTGTTTGCTGATTCTGTTGCCATTCGCCTAGAATGAAATGTTCCTATGGTCTCGTCTCATTTTAGATTGTGAGGTCCTTTCCAGCAGAGATTTAACAGGGAGAATTCTTTGAGGTTTGGTTTGAAGGCATATTTTCCTGAGGATTTATGTATTTGCCACTCTTAGGTGCACCTAGAGCAATTAACAGTCTTCTATCAGTTTTTATGCTACATTTTCAGCCTTGGAGTACATAGTCAATGCAAGAAGGACAAATTAAATCTCCAAACCTTCATCAAGGCAAGTATGTGGTTTACATATTAATGTATGCTCTTCCACCCAGAGTCCAGGTTGATAAATAAGAACTTTGCTTTCATCTCCCTTTGCATGCCAAGAATTTCATTCTAAATAACATTCCATGGAAGATACAGTCTTTTCTTAGATAGGACTTTTTCATGTGTATCTTCACTTTGAATTCTACTCATACATAGTAATTAAAACTCAAATCATTTGGTGAATGAAGCCAGCAAATTATTTTAAGGCAATCACACATTCTGCAGCCATTTACCTCTGTGCTTCTCATCTTCTCTACATATTTAATTTATAGGGATTCTCTCTTATTGCAAACTCTGTTCTGCATTTATGATTATTTGAACGTTTCATCCAAAATACTTAGATATTTCACAACAGAGATTCCTTCAGGTAAATCTATAAAGTATGTGAACCATTTCCTTCTGCTTTCCAATTTTCAAGATTACCTCATTAATTGCCTTTGATATCTTAGTTTTGTATTATATAATATGTAACATTGCTGTTATTTCTGCACATGTGAAGTATATATTCAGTGAGGAGAGTAGTATATTTCCTATAGGAAATCATGAATTAGAACCTTTAATTAGTACTTCATAATGTGGCCAGAATTTTATTTTGTTGTAATGCAAATCAATCACACCAGGCTTATGTTTAACATTCATCACATCTACAGTTTGAGATTATAGAATAAAACCCAAGATCTTTCAGAATGCTTTCAAGATTTGATACATGGCCAGAGAGGGTATTTAAGAATAACCTGAATGTGATAATGATCAGCAGCCTCTCTTTGCCGTAACTTTCTCCCTTGAATAATGGAAGGGAATTAGCCATAAACTTTCGAGATTAGATGGAGATTCGTGTGTCTGGAATTGGGAGAGTTCTCAAGGTTCACATCCAGAGGAATGAGAATATCTCTCAGGAATAAAGCTCATATTCATCTAGCTTGTGTAGTATAGGGAGGATTTTCCTTACCCATCAGTCCCTGGGGCCCAGAGCAGGCATAACTCGAATACTACATGCCGCTTTACCCCTCTCCATTCGGACATTCCAAAAGGTGGTAAACGAGATGGGAAACTGTTCCCAAGAGTTCTTTCCATTTCCTGTAAAGTGTGGGTAAAATGGGGCAGAAGGTTCTTGGAGCCCTTCCTCTTGATAACCACCTCAGGCATCAATGTGTTGTCACTAAAAGCACAAGTGTGTATGGCCTTCACACTTTCCTGATGCAACGTTTAATCTTCTTTGGCTTAGCTCTGCCACTCTCCTGCCTACTTCGGTCTCACCTTAGTCAGGCTGCCTCCCATTTGCTAATATATATTTAGATATCTTATAGTATTCTAAAGACAATATAACTGTCACTCCCTGGTAGAAACATACACTTTACCATGCTGCACTTTCCCCTTCCACTTCTTTCCCTCATTTTAATCTCTGTAACAAATATTGTAGTAGTTTCATTTGGCCTTAGTTTTCCCGGGACCTAGCACAGGATAGTCCTTTCTGGAAAACATTCTTATAGTGCATGCATTTCCGCTATGATAAAATTTTAATTAACATATTTGTATGAGATTTTTGTTCCTTTACATACATACACAAATCCAGGTTGGTAAACTATATGAAGACACTGTACAATATTTATTTAAGTCCAAAGTCAAATATAAAGTCCCACCAGCCCATAGAGGATCAAATTCAATTTTACTGGATATCCATTTTCTTATGTTCAGTATATTTCGCTTTGTTATATTTATGTGTCTTCGTATATTTATTATATTGTCTCAAACTATTTTAAGTCCCTGTAGAACATGACCCATGTTATATTTTCCATATGTATTCCACACATTACCATAATATTGAGATATGGTTTGTGACCAAAAATATGTGTTGAATGGAATACATATACTTGACAGATCATGTTCATAATTTAGCTTATGAATATAATTTTATGAGTGACTTCTGAAACATTATGAATTAGAAGCTACATGGAAAAAAACATCACTCTGAACAATTTATTTTGATGCCCTAGGAAATCATGCAAAATTTCCTAAGAATGTAATGCTTGTGCAGAATAATAACATACAACATTCTGATTCATAGATATTAAAAGAACATCTAAAAGTATAATGTACAATTAATGATGGAAAATTAAACATGCAATTGAGTTACTCTTTCTGCTGGAAGGAGAAATCAAATATACAGGAAGCATTAGTTTCCATTTATCTTCAACTTTTGATCTCTATTCACATACATGTATTTGCATTCACAAGTTCAGATTTAATAAGCGGAAATTATTGTTTTAGGCTGTGACTGATTATAGAAAGCCCACGAGGATCAGACTTAAAATGCAACTCTCACAATCACATGAAGTCAATCAAAACACAAATCACTGAACTTGTGACTTCACACTTCTCTGTCTTCATTAACTGCACTATTGCCCTGGGCCAATCTTGACTTCAGCTGAAGCTACTTCTAATATACCAACCTTTCTTGAATAAATACATTTTACCAGCACTTTCTCAGTTCTGTGTGCCCCAATGAGGATCCAGGATTATGTTTTAATAGGTGAACCTTCTATTTTGTTTCTTTCTACATTTAAAATAACATTCTTTTTCTTTTCTTTTTGAAAGGCACTGATATTTCTGTTTGTCTGCATGCCAGTTTTCACAAGCAAATTACCTCTTATGAGAAAATTCCAGATCTGTTGTAAGGGCGAATCATGGGACTTCCATTAAATTAGTGATTCTCAAACTTGGCTGCACTTTGGAATCACCTGGGGAGCTTTAAAACAGGACTTATGCCTGGGTCGCACCCCCAGAGATTCTGAGGTAATTGGTTCGGAGTTCAGCTTCTTGGGCATGGGATTTTTAAAAGCTCCCCAAGTGATTCTAATGTGCAGCCAGGGTTGAAAACCACTGCACTAATTAATAGAATAATATTGAATTGCCTAATCACAAAGAGGACCACACAGATAAAACCATGGCTATAAATGGGAACCCATTATGTTTTAGAAAGAATATTTTTGAAGAAATGAAAACTAATAAATTTGAAGTTATGTGATTGTATATCGCCTTTACATCTGGGAGTCTGGTAAATATCCCAGTGAATTATAATTAGGGCACTCACTTCTAATTTTGTGTTTACTTTCTTATACAGTGCAAGCATAAAGTGAACGTAACAAGATTCAGCTATTCATTGATTGAAAGAATAGGGAGTCCTTACGATAAGTTTCTCATTCTTTTGGCTCCTTCTGTAAAATAATTAGGATGAATCCCATTGATTTTTCCAATGTGAATTAACCCTAAATTGAGAAGGTACAAAAGTTTTAAAAGACAGAATTTAAAAACAGAGCCCATCATCATCTTATACAAATCACATAGGGGAACCAATTTATATTCTTTCTATCAAAAGAATTATAGTACTTGCTGTACATGAAAATTAAATGAATAAATATGACACAGGTAGTAATGGTTGCTCAATAAACATTTGTACCCTTTTAACTTCTTCTGAAGCCCAGCTTAGCATTGCAATAAAAGCAATTTTAATATGTCATTGAAACATCTTTTCCACTCCAAATTGTTACTGACGTTACTTCCAGATGAGCCTTACAAAATTATACTTCTGAAAACATACAGAATACAAGCAAAATTGTGAGATCAAGAACAAAATCCTACCATTCTTCGTAAGATAAATATCAATAAAAATATAGCAGGTAAGTCCAGAAATTTTATGCACAAGTGCACATAATGTTAAATATGTACAAAACCATGAGCATATGTGTATATGCATGTGTGCATATGTGTATGTGTACATACAACCATATATGGCAACATTTCTACTTATTGGCAATGGTCATACCTTTTAATATCTAAGCATTTCATAGTATGCATGTGTTGATTTTATTTTTCCATTAAATAAACTAAAGTTATTTTAAATTTGTAATTAACTATGAAATATTCCTTTGAGAAGAACAGATCTGTATGCTGATGGGAAAGATGCAATACACTGAGATGAACTGATAATGTAGCAGAGAATGTGGTAACTGCGGAAATTAAGTCTATGAGACGCTAGGAGAGGGCAGGCTCTGAAGAGCCGGGCTTTGATGCATATAATTTATTTCATTTGCAACATGAGAGGAGCCAGTGAATACACATGTAGATGCAGATGGTTTGATAAAATTGTTGGTGAGATATGAAACACAGCATTTTTCTACAAATTTCTTTGATTTAATGCTAATGAAGTTTTAGATAGAAGTGATATACAGGTTTTGGAAGAAAAGGATGCTATGTAAAATAATCTTCTTGAAGAGTGGAGATATAAATATGCCAAAGAAGTACTATGATAATTCTAGCCAACAGAGAGTATACTTTTGTTACTAATAGTTATTAATTTAAAAGAAATATATCCACAAAAAGGTATATTTTTTCCATTCAGCATTTTTCAGCTTAGGAGTAAATCTTTTAGTAGAATAATATCTAATTATAGCTGTGATCAGAACTTTGCCAGTTGTACACAATCGAGGAAAGGGAGAACAATGGCATTGAAACGATTGACTAAAATTATGAGCCACAATATCCAATTTAGATATTGAAGGAAGTGAGTGCATGAAAGATTCCACATAATATATAATCATGAAAATATTATGGACCAAATTATTAGAGGTCTCAGTACGGTTCACAAGTTATAGAGCATAAAATTCCAGTCTAGATAAACTGGACATAAGAAATGTTGGTTGGAGTGTGGAACAACCGGTTTCAGCAGAAGTCTTAGATCATGCAGTTATTAGTATCAATAAAGGCATGAGGGTCAATGGTTGAAGTTGACAGGGGCTGAGGTTGATGGAGGAAGTAATAATTGCAGCAGGATGCTCCAGAACTGTGAAGAGAGTGTATAGAAGAGCTCATCCCTCTGTGTTATCCAAGCACCATAGGATGACAGGAGGAGAGGCAGAAAGAAGAGAGTAAACTGGGTGTTGAACATGGGTAAATGAAAAGTAGCCTAGCTGGCTGGTAAATGAAAGTATAAGGAGAGGATCAGTTAATGAAGACTTACAGCATAAATTTCAGAAGATCCAGAGTTTTAAAGGAGGAAGAGAAATAGCTCAGAAACAGCAGTGAGACCAAAAAGGACATTTCTCTTTCAGGCCTGGTTACTTGTGAGTTCAAAGTTTCTATATCCTTAGAGGCCATTGGGGTTTCACCTTCTGTGAAATGTCTAATGCAATCTTATGTCTCATTTTCTGTAGAGATGTTTTCCAAAGTCATACTTATTTGCAGGAGTTTTTAATATATTCTGAGTTGTGATACCATGTTTGTTATGTATGTTCAAGCAACTTTACCTGTGTCTTTTAAATTTGTATGGCATTTTTAGCAGAAGATTAATTTTTTTTCTGGTACTGGGGATCGAACTCAGGGCCTTGTGCTTGATAGGCAAGCATTCTGACCACTGAGCTAAGTCCCCAGCCCAGCAGAAGATTAATTTTGAGGTTGGTGTATTTGTCAATTTCCTTATTTTTTTCTCCCTTGCCAAAAGCAAACAACTAGTTTCTGGGGCTCACGTCATCAGTCCTGGATTCAGTCAAGGGGTCTGACTTCATCTCAGGCCATCGTTTAAACTCTTGGATTCCTAATCACTGAGAGTCATCTAATATTCTCACTGCCTTGTTCTTCCTCTTCTTTATCTATTTTTGGGAATGCTGGGGTTTGGAAACAGGGCCTTGTGCATGCTAGGCAAGTGTTTTACCACCCAGCTACGTCACCGGCCCCTCACTGCATATTTTAACCTTGAAAAGCCTGGGATCAAGACTTAAGTTTCTATCACTGCAGA
The DNA here is from genome assembly GCA_004026905.1 of Hystrix cristata. Classification (NCBI taxonomy): domain Eukaryota; kingdom Metazoa; phylum Chordata; class Mammalia; order Rodentia; family Hystricidae; genus Hystrix; species Hystrix cristata. The sequence goes on along the minus strand of PVJO010011545.1, from coordinate 13,834 downwards.
GCAGTACTATCTCACTCAGCAAAATTTCTCTTTTTTTCTCCCTCTTTCCCCATGTGTGCATGTGTGTGTGTTCATATAAATACAGACAGAAGATACACGCCATAAGTTAATATTAGTTAAGCATAAGTAACATACTTTGGGGAGGAGAAATGATTGAATTTTCCATATGTATTAGATTTAAAATGCATTTATTTTTATAAGTTTATTTTAAAAGACTTAGCATACTGTGAGGCTCAATTTAAATAAAAGACTCCAGTTGCTACTACCTTACTTTTTCTCAATTACTTTATGATATTCATTCCTTTTGGATATAACCTACAAGATTATTTAAAAGTCAGTTCTCTTTTGTGTTCATAATATAGACCCGCATGATTCTTGAACATTCCTTCCAAATTTTATGTAATACTTCTTCAGCGAAGCCTAGATTTATTATACTCATTATACGTGAAGGATAGAAAGGGTTTAGACATTTCTCTTCATTGTTTCCTGTCTAACAGTGTATGTGTTTTGGTACTCATCCAAGTTTTAAATCATATTAAGCTCTGTATTTTCCTTTTCATTGCCCTCTGTAATGGGTAAGCTTTTGTATAGCAGTCTTGATTTTAATGCTGAAGCTGTGAAACCTTCAATGGACCATTTGCTATTTCACTGTGCAAGAAGATCAAGATTTGCATTTCATTTGGAGAAGTAAAAGGGAACTATTTCGTGTTGCTAAAATTTTACACTTAATTCCAAAATGAAACTGATTAATAACTTAATAAGGAAGTAAAAATGTTTTGCTAAGCAAAGAGATTGGAAATCTTTTCGTACTCTATAAGTGCAAAATCACTGAGAATGTAATACAGTTGAGAAAACTAGAAGTAATATTTTACTTCTAATGAGCTAACCATTAAGTGTAAGCACAACTATTAAGAATGAACTCTAATACTTAATACAGCAAGCTTATAGAAACCTGTCACTAAAAATCATGTGCCAATTTCCCATGACCAAAAAAAAAGACAAATACTGTCACAGTTAACAATTGAATAGCACCATTCTTAATGCTTTATATATTATTTCTATCTATAACTCTATAAAGTAGGTATTATTAGGCTTGTTTTATAAATAAACACATGCAAGCAGCTAGGGATTAAGCAACCTGTCCAAGGGCATACACATGGGACATGTCAGATATTAAGGATAACCTGCTCTATTCCAGAGTTCACATCTTAAAAGACAATGCGGGACAAGAGAAATAAGAAATGGAAGGAAAAAATGGAAACAAAGCTTTTGTAAATAGAGAGGGAGGAGGGGGTGAGGGGAGGGGAATGGGAAAAAAAGAAGCAACAAGATATGTCACGTACAGGTACAAATCCCCTATGATGAATGTCATCACTATGTACATCTAAAATGTACCATTAAAATAAAATTTGGAAAAAAAAGACAATGCGGAGGCTCATGATCACCAGAGATGCTGTGCTAGTTAGATAATTATGTCTAAGACCCGTTTCTGACAGAAAATTGAAAAAAATAAAGGTTGAAGAGGATCTGTTATGAGGGAGAATGTCTAAGCTATTGGAAAAATAGTTTATGGCTTGATGTGTTGAGGCTCAGAACGTAGAAAAGGAAACAGAGTAAGGGTCTGTTTCTTTGAATATTAAATATATACAAAATACCCTTTTCTCTTAAAGCCGGAACATATACTATCTTGTTTGGCCCATAAACGTAGTTAGTAAGTGCTATAATACACAAATTTATCTCTATATATCGAGTATTTCTTACTTTGTTTAAACAAATGTTAATTGCAAAAGTAATACAGAGATATTGTCTCCTTGTAAAATATTTTAAAAGTTTACATAAAACTAAAATCCTTTTGGAAGAATACCTTTCCATTAATTATCACTTTCTACATTTAGTGAGAGACACGCATTTTCTTTCTATTCTGTGTTTAGGCCATTTGACTGGTTTCAGCTGTGAGGTCTTGTTTGCCCTCCACTTGGAATCAGCTGGATTCACTCTATCGCACTGGGTTGGTGGAGGTGCTTTTGCTGGGAAGGCTCTTTCTATGTAACTGTTCAGTCCTCAAGTAGGTGGTCTTAGAGTTCTAAGAGAGTTTAATCAGAAGCCGCAAAACCTTTTGAAACCTAGGTGAATGCTAGATCAGTGGGACAAAGTCACACTGCCGTCCCAGATTCCAGGAGTATGAACACAGACTCTACCTCTTAATTCCAGAAGTCATAAAGAATTCATCCCCATTGTCAGTATATCAAAAGCTCTGAGTCCAATTTTTTTCTTTCTAGATGTTACGTTCCTAGATAATTTCTACATATAGTAAAACCTCTCTTTGTGAGCATAATTCATTCTGGAAACAGGCTTGTAATCCAAAGGACCTGTATAGCAAAGTGAATTTTGCCATTATAAATAATGGAAACTCAGGTGATTCATTCTACAACCCAAAAATATTCATATAAAAATGATTACAATTCTGTAATACAATACGAAATAATAAAGAAAATACAAAATGTAAAGAAAAATAGGGGTTGGGGATTTTGTTCAAGTGATAGAGCGCTTACCTAGCAAGCACAAGGCCTGGAGTTTGATCCCCAGCACTACCACCCCCCCCAAAAGTAGATAAAAATAAACAAAATAACCTTTGAAGACCTTTGTGGCTGGTGTGAAGGAGACAAGAGAGAGGAAGGTTATTGTGTAGGACAACTTTCACTATCACTAACAGATTCACTGCTTTTAGCTCAAAGGAATCTTTTCTTTTCGTGCGACTTTAACAAAGAACCCATCCAGTGACACTTGTTTTTGCCTCCTTTTGAGGATTTTTTTGAAAAATGACATTGCATTGTCATTAAACAGATTCATCGCTTGCACTACTACAGCTTTATTTAGTGGTGCTTTTCTACAAAATTTTCCACTGTTTCCCACACTTTACACACCTCCCAGATCTCATTTGAAGTGAAGGATTCCTCCACTTATTTTTCCTCCTCCTCTGCATACAATGTAATGTCTCTTCCATAACTCCTTGCTGTTGGGAGACGATCCACCCACGATCTCTTAGGGAGGGAGGGTGGGAAAGAGAGGGAAGGAGAAAGAGAGGGAGGGAATAATCATTGGCCCATGTGATGTTTGGCATCATGTACTAATTTTCTGCAAGACATCGCTCATCTATCAAGTTAAAATTTATTAGAAATATTTGCTTGTCTTGTCTTGCAGAACCCTTGTAAAGCAAATTACTTACAACCCAAGGTTTTACTGGATTTATGTGTTTCAGTAGAAAACCAGTGTTCTTTTGCAGTTTATTTATATAAACTCTGGTTATATGTACGTATCATTTCACAGTTTACTTCTTTTTTTAACTACATAGTGGAACTCCTTCTAAATGAGGATGGGTGCATGTTTACAATCAATTTAATTGGTAATTTTATTTTATGTATAATATTCATGGCTTTTTGGGTACATTATGATATTGTATCTTATGTAATTTTCCTATTGATGAACAATGGATCATAACCATTTTCTTTCTTTCTACTACACAATTCAGGGCAATTAAAAGACCTGAAGGAATAATTTCAAGAGATCTACTGCACAACATGTCGCTTATAATTAGTAGCAATGTATCGTGTTCTTCCTACAGAAGTTAAGAGAGTGGAATGGTGTTCACCAGAGACGAGAAACACTGGGTGGGAGGGGAGGGGTCACAAAATGCTGATCAATAGGTATTAAGTTACAGTCAGATAGGAGCAAGCTCTGGGGTACTATTACAAGTAGGACAAACACAGATGATAGTTATGTACTGTACATTACAAAAAGCTACAGGAAGACATTTTGAATGTTCTCAGCACAAAAATGATAAACATTTGAGAAGATAAGTATATTTAAACTAACTTAAGCATTATACAGTATCATTTATGCAGCCCCTCATTAATATGCACAACTTTTATGTTTTTGTATATAAATAAAAAATAAAAATAAATTTCTTTGCATGCATATGACTGCCATTAGTGCTAACCTTAATCTAGGAATTTTTTTTCTATTGCTCCCTACATTTATCATTCCTTATGTATGATTACTACTATAGAGGATGGGGTCTTGAAATTGGATAGCTGTACTTTTTACTTTGCATGGCAAAGTTCTACGTAAGAATTCAGATATTATGTTACTTAAATGGCTACATAAATATAGCTCATTCAGAAATAATTACAAAATTCTTACTTTTCAGTAATCAATATTAGTGTTTCACTCTGAATGATCTACCAGAAAAATTACCAGATAATTAGGAAGGTTTTTATATAAGACTATATTTGTTCTCATGAGATTAACTCGCTGACTGGGATGAGAATATCATGATTTTTAGACATATCAGTGGTCTGGGAATCAAAAGAACTGCATTTTAGCAGTAAAGCTTTATGGCCTTCATTTCTCTCATATGAAGGTTTAAGTAAAAGATACAAGAATTATCTAGGACTAAAGAGTGGAGAGTTTTTTATGGAAGCTTGTACAGGTTTCACAGTGTCAATATAACAGGCAGGGGTCCACCTAGAACACATTTACCATATCACAAATATTTGTATAAAGTGGTTTATCTGGAACGTGATCCTAGAAACATCTATTGACAGGATGGACATAGATAACATAGATCAGGAAAGGAAGTCAATAAAGAATGAATGAGTTGCTCCTGTGGCAACCCAGGCACAATTCCACAGGGGGACTGTGGGACACTGAGCAGCCTGTGCCTCAGAAATAGCTCATGTGACGGATAAGGAAACTTGGATATTCAATTCCAAATCCCATCCGCTATTATTTGAGAGCTTCTCTTAGAGCCATCAACCCAAAAGGGATTCTGATTTTGTCTCACACATGGACTGAGGAGGGATTACAGGTGCTTTCAAAAGGGTGAAATAGGCTTTAGTAGAATTGTAACAAGTGAATATAGACAAAGCATCAACACATCTGCAACAGAATAAAAAAGAAGGATCAAATAACTGTAACCAAGGAATTCAGTTTGCATGAGTTCCCTGTGCTCCTAAAGTGCATCATCTTCTGTCTAGTTTTTCTCTTACCATCGAATTTATTGCACTTTATTTTTGCCTATTTGATTTTTCATATTCTACACCAGATGTATGAGGGCATATAACATGTCAATTTGAATCATGGCATAGTGCACTGGGACTAGTACAATTCCTCAACGTAGTGAATACTTAAGGCATGACCCCCACCGATGAGTTAAGACACAAATAAATGCAGTCCTAGTGATAAGGGAACAGATGAAGCACTATAAAAGAGAACCTCATACTTGCTCGTACTGGAAACAAAAGACAAAGCTTCCAAAGCTTCCATTTACTTACGTGTATTTTTAGTCCTTTTAAGAGAATTTCAGTTTCTAAACGTTTCTTTAATTGAACTGAAAAAAGATACTTTATATTTCTTTACACGATTGTCTATGAATGATGGTCAACAATAATTTAAGCACTGAACTTACTTAGTTTTATATCCATAGAGTACAGTTGTTTAAGATATATACACATATATATACACATATATAGAAAATTATAATGTAGGATTATATTTGGTGGGGTTTCTGTTAATTATGAACAGGAAAAGTGTTACATTTTACTTAGAAAGGTTAATTTCTAATTGTGCAAAATCTCATAACCTTATAATCAGTGTATATGTCCTAATTTGTCACTAGACAAATGAGTACTATTGTAATGATTGTGAAACTAAATCTAATTAAAAGTAGCACAAATATTGTAGTCTTTTCCAAATTAAAATCATGTTTTAGGAGCTTTCTAATAATCAATCATTCTTCTTCCTTTAATTTGGGATAATGCCCTTACACAGCACAGTATTCTTTCAGAAAGTTTTTTTTTTCAAGAGCTTTAATTAAGAAATTTTCTTAACTGAGATAAATTGCACCATTCCAATATTGATCTATTGAAAACAGATATCCATTTTTATTATGAAAAAAACACAAGTAAACCTCGTATTTGATATCTCAGGGAGCTAAAACCAGAATTAATATCCTTTGATTATTTAATTTGCAAATTAGGTCACACTGATAAGACTGAAACGCTGACCAAGTGAACTCATCTGAAAAATGCAAACAGATAACATACGATGTAGTATCATTTTGAGAACTGAATAGTAGGACACAGAAAATATTTATCATAGGACTTAACTACATTATCTATACTGAAAAGTTAATATTAAAATAAGTTTTCCACATTGAAGAAATACATGAATCAGCAGAAGTTACCATTCTTTACCATAATTCTGCTTAAGAAAGAAGCCAAATTGAGTAAGAAACAATAAAAATGTTCTCTTAACTACTTGAAATACAGATAGAATTGAATGGCAAGTGACAAATTAGTACAGATTGCTAAATATCAGGAAACAGCACTCATGGGATACGATTTGAATACTGTATCAGGAATGAAAATGAAACAGCGGTAACCTTTTCCACATGAAATTCTCAGTAGATACTGAGTGAGAAATACCTTCAAAGGAGCAACCCAGAACACTGGTACTCACCAGCTGGGATTCAGTTACTTTGCAGGCAGCTAAAGAAATGCCCAAACTGCATATGGCTAGGAGTAGTGTATAGAAAATAATAGCAACACGTGATGGAAGTATGACTTTTTAAATGAGGGTTAGCCATATTTTAAAGATGAGAAGTAGAGGGCTATATTTCACTTCTCCTTGATTACCAACCTTCCCTACCCCGGAGCCATATCTTTCCTCTGCCCTTAGGCATTCAGAATGCACAAACAGTGACCCTTGTGTTCTCAGGGCCCTGGGATTTTCTAGAGATGCCCCCAAAGCATCACTGATAGGATAGAAGGGGGTTTGGGATTCCAGTGGTTCCTTCAGCCTCAATTTTGCCAGGGTAGCTCTTCTTTCATGTGTTACTATATATTTTTGCGTAAGATTTTGTTTGAAAAAATACAGCTTACAATTTGAAAAATACTATTGAGATTTCAACTCCATCCCGAAGAAAAGATATGTTCTGCTGATTTATCAAAGTCATTTCTATATTACATTAATATTCTCTCATTGTATGTAAGGAGAGGGAAATTTACAAGTTATATATTTTTCTTTTTCAAGGCATTCTAACAGGAAAAAGCAAATATATGAGAAATGTATTACACAGAAAGAAAGTTCTTAGTTTCAAAGTTATTTCCCCATGAAAATATCATAAATCTTGTTTAGATGTGCTTAAAGTTATTTATATAGATCACCAAGTCATTATGGGAATTAGTTTCCTTAGCTACAAAACACTTATTAGAGTTTGGGGGAAGATTAAGTGATATGGAAGAACCTCAAGCACAGGATCTAGCCCTTGTCTTCAAAACTATCATTTATTAACAGGAAATCAAGTCACAAAGAAAATTCAAACTTTATTTCCATTACCCAACTTTGTTCACATATTTTAATGTCTTCATATCTTTTGTCATTTCTTAAAATAATACATTTAAATAGCAAATTCAAAAAGGTGCAAAATGTAGAGCATGTAAGATCAATCAAATAGGAAAACAGTTATCCTAAAATTCGTTTATTGGGATTAGCAAGAACTGATCTCATTTACCCTTCTATGATGACAATATCATATGTGAGATGGTAAGGACTCGTGCCATATCTGGGAGTATCAGAGCTCTGCTTACTTATCAAATCAGACTAATAGTTCTTGCTCTTGGAATTTACTTTAAAATTCGCAGCAGTTTCTGCACTTCTGACCATCTTTTGGCCACAGTTCTTAATGAACTTTCCTGCACGGGTCTGACATTTCCCATAAAAATACATCCACACTCCCAGTTCTGGCATTTTCTAGCACTAATGGTACAATCCATTCTTGAGCAGATGTACTTGGTGCTTTGGATATGTACCTAGATCTCTCACCAGGATATTTATAAGTCAAATACTGTATCTACCTAAATGATTAAGTTTTATTCATTTGGACTAGCTTAAGTGTTAGTCACAATGTAAACACTGGATTTTCAATATCATATCAAGTATAAATCATTACCGTGCTCATAAATCTCACAGTATTTTGAAGTAACATAAGAAGTACAGTTTATGATGGACATGCATTTATTTAATAGACACTAAAAATAGCTATGCTGATTTAGGGACGATTTCCTGGAGGAAATAACAGCCACGTGGAGGCAGGAAAGACAGGGAAGCGGAAGTTAGGCGAGAAGAGTTTGGAATGGGAGTATCTAAAGAGAAAGAACATGACATGAAAAAGGCAAAAGTTGAGAGAAAGAGAGATGAGGGCAATGAGAAATAAGAACACAGAGAGAAAGAGTCAAATCTTTCAGGAATTTGTTAGCCAAGGTAAGGAATGTGCATTTATCCCAAGAATGATGGGAATTCACTATGGGAATAATAAGATCAGATTTGCATTTCTGGTCATTTTTTATCGCATGGGGTGGAGGGTGGACAGGACATGGATAAAAATAGAGGCAGGGACCCATGTTCACAAAGTGCTTCAATTGCTCATGAAAGTGACATGGTGATCTGTATTAGGATGGGAATAGCAAAGAGCAGAAGTGGGCTGATCCTAAAGATGGACAGGAAGTGGAATCGACATGGCTTAGTGATGAAATGTATCAAGGTGGCAGATGGGAAGATAAGAAGGGAGAAAGAAGTGGGAGAGTAGCACCAAGGTTTTACTATAAATTGTCCCTAGGAGTACATTTAAAGATGATGGGTTGAGACAATCATGACCTTGCTTTAATTAATGTAGTGCTGCTTTTATGTACACGTTGCTTAACAACACATTGTTTTGTTTTGCCAGTATCTGAACTTAAAGAGACATATTCTTCTGTAACTTGCTTCTTTCTCTTAGGATTATACATTTGATACTCATTTGTGTGATTTATTTAGCAGTAGTTCATTCAATTTCTTAAATAAATATTTTGAAATTAATATATTATCTGATAATGATAAAATAATGCTATAAACAATGCTGCTAAGAATATCATCTTACATGTCTCTTTCTGAACATAAGAAATCATTTTTCTAAGGAGTGTAAGTATCAGTTTTATGTATTCCAGAGTTTATACCAATTTGTGCATTATGTAGATTTGTAAATTCCTACGGTGTCACATCAATGTCCATGCCGATATTGCCTGACATTGTCTCTCACGCTCTCCTTCACTTCCTTCTTTCTCTTTCCTTCCTTATTTCCTTTCCTTTTTAATTATTGACATTTAATGAAATTAAACTTTTTTCACATACCTTGTACTTATTTATATTTCTCAAATGGAATTTTCTGCTCGAAATTTCATCATTTTTCTATTGGATTATCTTTTATTTAAAGTTTTGTTTTCATAGCATATTGTGAATACTAATAATTTATCAGTTAGATGTGTTGCTATCTATCCTCAGTTGAGACTTCTTTTCTTTTAAAAATGTGCTACAATAAAAGATAATACTTAATTTTAAAGTATTAAATTTTAGTAACCTATTTTATGTTTTTATGCTGTATTTACTACAAAAATTTCTTCTTTTTTCCAAGAATTATTAAGATATTTTCCTGTTATCTCCTAAAATGTTTTAGATATAGCTCTCATATTAAAATGATATTGCACCAGAAATAATAAACCATAATGCACCTATTATGGTATAAATTAAATGTCAATGCTTTTCTCTATGCATATATTTCTCTCTCTCTCTATGTATAACATGGACTAATATCAACAAGTCTGGAGTGACCATGTACTTATCTCCAGGCAACCCTAAAACCCCATACTTACTACTGGGCAAAGCTATAAGAGTTTCTCTATACTAACCAGGGAAAACCGATTTACTCTAACCATATTTGGATTAATTGTTTCAGGGTAGAGGATAGCCAGTCTTTTGACACTGTTTAGTAATGACTACATTTTTACTTATTGGTATATGTTTGTGATACATAATAATTACATTCATTTTGAGGAACTGGTACATACACATACTGAATTTTCACCATTTTTACTTCCCCTTCTCCTCCTCACCTTTCACACTCCTTCCATCCCCAGATTACCTTCTCATCTCCACAAAGTCTACCTATTTCTACTTGGTTTCCAGGGACTAGTGGAAAGCAGTGAGAGGAGTGAGGAGTGCGGAGCACGTACAGTTTGATGGTTAAGACTGGTTTATATTTGCATGTGCACCACGAGCTGTTTTACACATGGTGGCACACAAGTCATATGTGACCCAGTGACAGGAGGACAGACAAGCGTACACCTCATTTTCTGGCCTTTTCAATACATATAGTTCACGTGCTGTTGCTAAATATCACCTTTATGTCTGACAAACCTATTTTGTAAGCATGATTGAGCACTGTGAGTCCTTCCAGTAATTGAGGGATTTCAATCTAACTTCTTGAAATTTATTGAATTTCAATCTAATTTATTGAAATCCCTCAATTCCTACACAAAATTTTTATGTGATGATTCTTATTCTAAAATTTTCTTTGTCTCCCATTTGTCGATCCCACCGCGAGCACCCTGTTATAATAATGATTGCTTTATAATAAAATTATTTGGCAAATAACCTCCTGCCATATTCTTATGAGGTATTTTTTGTATTCTTGGCAGTTTTTCCATAGAAATGTGAGAGCCAGTTTGGCAAGTCTGTTAAAAACAACCAACATAAAAAGGTAGAAAATTACCTGGGCTCTGTATCTTCTTTATAGAAACTTTTAGAAGTACCAGATTGCATTTATTGAGTTTGAAATTATTCAGATAGAATATTCTTAATTATTTTTGTAAGTTATATATTTCTACTTGATTTACTTTTTGATTTACTGGCATAAATAATCTACAATATCTTATTATATTTTAGTGTATATGTACCACTCAAAAATATTTCCCTATTAATTACTAATATTCACTGTTTCTGTTTTATTGATTACAATTGGAGAGTTTTTTAAATTATTTTACTCATTATAAATAGTTTTCATTTCTATTTCATGATTTCACGTTTATATTCTAACTTATTAATTACTGGTTTTTGTGGGGTTCTGAGTTCTGGGGATTGAACTCAGTGCTTCATGAACACTAAGCAACTACCCTACCATTAAGTAGCCCACTGTGGACTTGAACTTGTGATCTTCCTGCTGCAGCCTCCTGAGTTACTGAGAATACAAGCATATGCCATTATACCTGACTATTAATTATAGTTCTTAAACTTGTTTCCTTTCTTCTAATGTCTTTTTTATTTGTTCATCTTTTCCACTGAATCCTCAGCATGGATAAATTTAAGATCATCCCATTCTATAAATATAAGGTACAAATTTTGTCTTAAAACAACTTCTGCCAAGCACATTTTGATATATAAATACTTCTCTTGCCTGTAATTTTAAGAACTAGCTAATATTTATCATATTGATTATGATTTCTTTTTTGGCTCAGTGTATTAGAGGGCATTTCTTAAATTCCAAATACTTGTAGTTTCTTAATTTGCAAATTAATTGCTTTGTGCAAGAAGCCATAATCATTATGAAAAGTCTTTTGAAGCTTTATGGATTGGCTTCTGGACTTAGTATAATGTCAGTTTTAAGTGATCTCTGTAATTGAAAACAGTGTGTATTTGCCAGTGGATGACTAATTTTCTTTATATATACAATAGACCAAGTTCTAACTGAGTTGTTTTTATGTTCTTTTCCACATTTTTCCTGCTTGATATTTCAATCTCAAAGATATACTTTTAAAATCATTCCAATGTTGATTATTTCATTCAGTTCTCTTTCCAGGTTTGTCTCTCATTTTGTTTCTTTTTGACTGTGCTTATTAGTAAACTCTGATAGAAAATGCATTTGAGTGAACAACTGAATTAACTTTCACTACATGGTAACACTTTTTATTCTTGCTAGCATCTGTAAAACAAAACTAAAAAAACTAATTTGTATGCTATTGATAAAGCTATATTATATTTCTAATAGTTATTTCTGATTGGCAATTCCATGACTTTATGTTTAATCTTCTTTGTATTCATCATTTATGTGGATCCCTAGTAAAGAGCCAGTTGCTGGATTATTTTTTTGAAAATCAACTTTGCAATGTAGGTGTCAATCTTGGCTCTGTTACTTACACAAAACATATGGGTGTGGTAAAAGATCTGCATCTGAAAAAAACAGATATTATAAACATAACCTAGTTCACAAATGTGTTAAAAGGAGGTTAACACAGAAGAGTTTAAGTAATAAATCCTAAAAAACAAAATTTTAAAAAATAAGATTGACTTTTCAATCTTAATTACTATATATATAAAATTACTGTGGTATTTTGATTAATAGCTATCATCTTATTTTGTGCTTTCATATTGTTCTTTGGTTTTTAAGATTTATTTCTACATTCTTTTGTTCTTTTCCACTTACTGACTTATCTCATTCCAGTTATTTCCCTTTCTTTGTTTGAAAATTATATAATCTAAATAATCCTACTAGTAGCAACTCTTCATTTCAGTATTTATAAGTAATAAAATATAATATTAACATATTTTATACTACCTCCATACAAGGACCTTATATAATCATTAAATTCAACCTCATCTTGCCTTATATAGATTTGACATTTTATTTTTATGTTATTTAACTTTCAAAGTCATTAGTTACATTAATTTCATCAAAACCGGTTTAATTTATCAAAATGTACTGCTTTCTTTGTTCTGTCTCTTGCATCTCAAACCATAAATGTGGTAGCTTTCTCCCTGAAATTAACTGCTTCAGAATTTCCACTACTATGCATTTATTAAACGAAAGTTTATTTGTCTAAAATTATCTTTATTTCATCTTCATTTGTGAAACATATTATTGTTGAGCCTACACAAACACACATACACACACACATGTATATATACTATATGATATATAGACATAGAGAGAGATAGGTATATTTATCTAAATATATATAGATATATTGTATATTAGTACTGTACCATAATACCTCTGTTTATAAACACTTCTACTGGCAAACAATTGGGTTTGCCACGAGAAGCATTCAGTAAAATTTTGATGCTGTTCCCAAACTCCCCATAGGGTGATGAACACACGAGAGTGGCCGTATTGCCCAGAATCGTGGAATGAATTAAGTTCATGAACCAAAGTATCACTGTATTTGGTATTATAAAAGACTTCACTTTTGTCTTTAGAATTTTAATCCTCCCCTTCTATTCACTAGTTATCTAGACACACACACACACACACACACACACACACACACACGTACACACAAAGAAAGAAAAGAATGAATATTCTAAGACTGTTCAAAAGTGAATATTACATTTTGCTGATGCAATATGATCCTGAGTTTTGCTGGCATCCATATAGCATCGCCTCATTGACTTTTTTTGGAAAATATACATTGGACAAAATAAGCAGTCAAGGCAAGAATCAATCACATAAGTCATCTTAGCCATGATGACCAAAATGAATAAGAGGAGAGAGAATCACAGGCTGACGTGGTGATTATTCTATGTTTCATTCCAAACAAACGATACTCACTAAAATGCACAGATCCAGATGACCTTGGTTATGTAGTGCTTATTTCAACTCACTGTCTTTCATGGTTTGAGATATTTATAGGAATTCTAGTGGCAAAAAAATGTTAATGAAAGTTATCCATAATCTTAACTTTATCTCTCAGATTAGTAAAGCATTATAAAAATTCTAAACACCATATACAATGTTTACACACTTTCTTTTTTGATTAGAAATTGAAGGAGATTTTAAAAACATTTCACTTTTGGCTATTTATCCAATTGCAATACATGTAGCTGGATAAATTATCATTTTTCATATTTATACATTTTGACATTTAAAATCTCTTGGGGAAATTCAACAAAATATTTTCTGACTTAA